>CM033644.1:66551650-66840419 GCA_019512145.1 Engystomops pustulosus
CAGCTCCGTGGCCCGCCTCTTCTGTCTGAGCCGGCATGAAGACAGAAGAGGTGCAGCCACAGAGCTGCCGCGGACCTGCGGCATGAAGATGAAGAGGAGCTATATACCCTCCAGAACTTCTGGCTGGGCAAAGGACTTTCATAACTTTGTTGCAGCATAAAACTATGTAATCTACCTGTGCATCCGTGGACACCTAGTGGTCTGAAATGCGTAGCCTGCTTGTTTTTGATGTAGCTGTATTTTTCATCATACAAGCATTACATTTTTGGAAGTTTAATATACAATTTGAATGTGCTGATTTTTCTTGGATCCTTATCTTCTTACATGTATTTGTTGCAGCAATATCTGCTACTGGAAATCCATTTTGTTGCTTGTTCATCTGCTTAGATTTTTGCAAACCCCATTGTAGCTGAATGGGAAAGCTACAGAAATTAATCTGCCAAATTGATGTGATACCATATTGTCAATCTTCAAAATGTTTATTTTCCAATGTTCCGTTCAGTCCCCCCAAAAATTACAATCAGGTCATGCAAGCCTCTCCGAGGTCCTGTACATCCCAACGGTCCTGTACATCCCGTGGCGTCCTGTCATCAAGTGGGTCATGTCTCCCATGGTACTCCGGCCTTCCCGTGGTCCTGGCTTTCCCGTGGTCCTGCGCTTGCCCCGTGTACCTATTTTGGCGCCACCACGGGATAGTCGCACCCGTGGAGCCGACCTGGTGGCTCCCCACCGCATCAAGTCCATCGCTTTGCGGCAGGCTCTGGCAAAGACCAGGTCCACTAAGACTACGCTCCCGGGTGCGGCTGGCATCGTTATAATCTCCAGCGGGTTGGGTGGTCAGGGGGTCCCCAACTTTAGTCCCACGAGATATTTCCCATAAGGACTGTGGACAGTCTGAAACAGCTAAATATAAAACTGTATTTTCAGGATTGGTGGGGTAGTCAATAAACATGAGTGATTGCATTTCCATGTATTATAAGTAATGCGGGTGTTTTATCATGACCCCTTACAGAATATTGTTGAACCTTATATAATCAGCTAGGTACAGATTTATAACTGCTTTTTCCAAGTAGGCCCAAACCTGGACCCTCATTCCACTCCCTGCCAGGGCACAGACAGGGGCTTGAGGAGCAAAATTATCAGCTCACTTTGGAGTTGATGGCAGGCAGACAATTTACATGGATATTGGTAGCACCTTGCCCACTTTTTCCCAGTTACATTTTTGTATTAGTCTTTAACCCTTACGGACCAGACACTAAGAGTTTACGGACCAAGCCTGATTTTGATGCTGCCCTGTTGGCCCACTAGAAGTATGCCCGAACATGACTTTAAGAGAAAGGGTTTGCGTGTGCGACTCCTATTGCAATGGGGCCATACAAAGAGTGGTAGTCTTTTAGTACGGGGCAACCACCACAGGTAATATTAATATCTGTTTATGGCCAAGTGGTGATCAGGTGGTGTAAAGATGTGAAAAAATAAGCAGGCACTACAGTGAGGGTAAAAAAAATGAAAATATCAAAAAATATTTGGGACGAAAAACATTAATTAATACTACCCTTTATCGTTGATTTTGATTAAAACGCCATGTGCACATCGAATGGGGAAAAGCCATTGACGCATTCGGAAGTTACTCTTCGTCATAAGTGGCGGTGGAGGGGGGGCAACCACACAAATGTAATGAGTAGTGCAGTCTGTGCACTTCTCTATGATGTGCTGGTGTGATGCAATGACAGCAACACAACTACACTGCAATGAGGATACTGGATTGTGGTAATCGAGCACCATTTAATTACCCGGCCGCTGGAGTCACTGAAAGTGCATTTGTCCGACATACGAGAAGGCACGTGCCGCGAAGAAAGTGTGCAGTACGATTGTGCACCCAATATCATGGAATGTGGCGCTTACCCCCTGAGGTCTGGCAGAGTTTGCACTACTTTTAGTGATGTGGCTTGGGCCTGCAACACAATTTGAATGTAAATCCTCGCTCAGTCCGAAGCCAGTCAGATCTTTCACAGCGCGCCCCTAATTGTGTTGCATGAAACCAGCGCCGCTGTGGCAAAAAGAGGATCGCGGTGGTGCCATTATCCAGCGCAGACACTTGTTAAACCTGCCGCAAATGGGTAATCCCCGAAAAAGGTGCACAGTCTGGACAAAGTGTGCAGCGCGTCCTCAGTAAAATGAGCTCCAATGTGTTTTACTACAACTAACATAACCAGATGTTAAACAACTGGAGTCGGGGGGGCCCTGATTGCCAGTGCTAGAATACTATTTGTAAATGTCCTCTTTGTCTGTGTGCTAACCCATGGTAAGCCAATTATTTGTAGGCTGGGCTCTACATATGACCATGAGTTTACAAGGCTCCATGTGTCTCCGACTGCCCCAAAGGCCACAAAATAAAGCAGGCCCTATTCCATCTTGAGTTTTTGGCTTATTTAGGCCATGCATTATTGCAGTCACTTGCGTGTGTAAGTGGACCTCAACACAATACTGATGGATGTACAAGGGCTTTTCTAGTGATGGTGTGAGATTTTACTGGAGGGCAGTCTGCAGCATTACTGTCACGTGAGGTGCAAAGCTTTTGTGCATCCGATATTTCAGAATTGAAAATCAAGCATGAACCTAACCAGACTTAGATATTTTATTTATTATAGGGGAAAATCTGCACAGTTTCCAGGATGCACATAAGGAAAACAACCACTTCTCTTTTGCTACAGTGCTGTCTTACCAGTTGGAGTCTGTTCCTTAGGGAATAGCTATCGGTTTGGTTTTGTGATGAGGACATCTTATAGGTCAGGCTGATTGTCAAGGGAGCGCATTCCAGGGTAGCTAAAATAAAGACTTGTTTTCCTTATTCCACCTGTAAAAACCTTTGATATTTCTCAGGAATCCCCCTAAGTGGAGAATCCATCGCGGAAAAAAAGACTCCCACACCTACATGGGGGGCCTTAATTGTCATTCTCCATAAGGAGAACTTTTTCTTCCGACATTATATTAGTAATTATATTGATTGTTATTAAAACATGAATATTAATAATAACTCTAATAACCCACACAACTGCAATATACAAGTAGAGGAAAGTAAATACAGGACTTTCTCCAGATTTCCATGTGGGTGGAGTAAAGTACAAAAGGTTTCTAGGTTTTGTCTACAATTACTGGCAGTACAGAGTAGGTTAGAGCAGTAACTTGGTTACAAAAGGGTATAGATAAGTTATAAGCTCCTCATGGGCGGACTTCTGCTGTAGGGAAAACATGTGTAAGATATCATTTTTTCAGGAGGGATTGGACTTACAGGCTGCTGTTCTTTTTGCGTCAGCAGCATTAAGCTAACCCCACTCTTGGTTTATGATCATACAAGATCTTGTCGTATATGCAGATCTGGTAGGCACTTTGCTCACAAGCTGATCCTGACATGTCGTCTTGTGAAGCTCATAGCTCCGGACTGGAGGGGACCATCTGCTCCCTTTTTCATGATACCAGAATGATTGACCTATGTTTGGCGTTTGTGTAAATAAAAAAAAAAAAAACTTTTGGGATGAGGCTTCACAAAGTAGATTTACCTTCAATCACCATGTATTAAATCGCCATCCATTAAAACCATAGCTTGCTTTTAGAGTGCGTGCATAAGCCTGATTTAGAGGCTTGGTAGCAAGGGGGATGGATTGGCAGCAGTCCTGTACCCGTGTGTTTGCTTAAGTTTTGCTCCCTCTCCATGGATAGCTGATACCTCCTAGCTTGAATACTGAGTTTACATTCTGGGACTTTTATATAATTATGTCTATTACTAGTCTAGAGCTTTTATTCACACTCATAGTCTGCTTTTATGACACAGACTATGCAAATGGCAAATAAAGTTATCCTAAATGGCCTGGCCGCGCTGGATAGTGTGAAGTTGGATAGATATACAGGGAGGGGGAAAGGACAAGGGGGTTAAAAGACCCTCTTGGACCTAGGGGAGGCAAGCTTCTCAGGTTCTTAAGAAGGATGAGAGGGTCCTTCAACCGCATTCTTTAAAGGCCTCATCTTTGGATTCCCAAGGATGTTCCTAATCTGAAAGGTAATTGATGATCTGTTGTGGGATTAATAATCATTAATAATTGATACATGTACTTGTGTGTTGTGTAAAATTATGTTGAAAAAGAAGCAGCTTAGAAACTAAGAAATGTCTTTAATGTTTACTAATCTGAATCAATGTGCTAATGACCATTGTATTACTATTATATATTATTTTTATTGGTACTTCTTATATTATTGTCATATACTATAAAATCAAGAATATTTTATCTATGCTAATACATTGTTTCTGTTTGAAAAAAAATCACTTAGTTAACTTAGAAGATCTCCCAGAATTATGGAATATATTTTTTGCTTAGTGAAGTTATTCACTATTTTTATTCTATAAAAAATATGAAATCATAATGTATTCATTAAATCAGTTAATATTTTCCTTAAATTTAGTTAAAACTTGGAATTAAGAGTGTAATGGATTCAACTGTGAAATAAATATACAGGTCATTTACATTAAACAATTCTTCTATTCTTGTACTGTCCAAACTATATTATACTGTAAATTGTGCAGATATGAATGTATGGATTCGTGTGCTAAAGAGTAGGCCTCATCAGTTACTGAAATCTGTCTTCTGTAGAAGCTTTCTAGCTGTCATTGAATGACAACACTATAGGCATGCAACATAATTGGTCTCACAGTTTCAAAAATATATTTTGCTGTACAGGCGGTCCCCTACTTAAGGACACCCGACTTACAGACGACCCATAGTTATAACAGACCCCTCTGCCCCCTATGACCTCCAATGCAGCTCTCTGGAAGCTTCACTATAGTCCCAGACTGCAATGATCAGCTGTAAAGTGTCTGTAATGAAGCTTTATTGATAATCCTTGGTCCAATTACAGTAAAACATTTTGAAACTCCAATTGCCACTGGGGCAAAAAAAAATTTTCGGCTGTATCCACAATTATAAAATATACAGTTACAGACTTACATACAAATTCAACTTAAGTACAAACCTATGGACCCTATCTTGTATGTAACCCGGGGACTGCCTGTAATTTGTTTTGTAACATTTTTAACATGTTTTATTTAAAGCTATCACTTAGTAAAAGTTTGCTCCTAAAGACACAGTAGGTCTTATTTTCAGCAAATGTCTAATTTTTCCATTTAATATACTGTAGTCATATCATCACATACATACATCAGCATGACCATCCAAATTCTGAATTCTATCAAAAATGTATGAACAAAAAGCAACATTTATTAAAAGACAGTCATATCGTCATCTTATTAAATGACATCATAACTCTCCAAACCCTGAATTTCATGTTTCATTTTTTGTGACTCAGTTTCTTTTAGATTCATTGGCCTCAATCTCTCATGTTTAGCACTTCCTTACATGACCCCTTCTTACACATACATAAAATTCTACACTCATACACACATTTATACAATTATACCTACACATTTAAGCACTCATATATACATCCATGCACATATAGTATATGCACATAATATTAACATTTGTACATTTATACACAAATACAGTATATACACATCTTATACACACATACGGTATATACATATCAAATTTAAACACATACTGTACATTAAATTCACATTATATACACATATAGTACATATATAGCCTTGCAGCGCTGGGGTCCTGGGTTCAAGTTCCATCCAGATCAACATCTGCAGAGAGTTTGTATGTTCTCTCTGTGTTTGCGTGGGTTTCCTCTGGGTCCTCCGGTTTCTTCCCACAATCCATAAACATACTGGTAGGTTGATTAGATTGTGAGCTCCATGGGGACTGGGACCGATTTGGCAAGCTCTGTGTAGCACTGTGTAATCTGTGTGCGCTATGTAAATAAAGAATTATTATTATTATTATACATTGCATACTTAGACGTAAAGTACATCACGTTCCACATTATTATGCAAATTATAATTATCTCTGATTTTCCTATTTGGTAAATGCAAATGACGGTAATTAAAAGTCAGTCAGTATAATTAAAGGGGCTGGCAGGCTATATAGCTAAAGGGGCTGGCAGGCTATATACCTAAAGGGGCTGGCAGGCTATATAGCTAAAGGGGCTGGCAGGCTATATACATAAAGGGGCTGGCAGGCTATATACCTAAAGGGGCTGGCAGGCTAAATAGCTAAAGGGGCTGGCAGGCTAAATACATAAGGGGGCTGGCAGGCTAAATACATAAAGGGGCTGGCAGGCTATATACATAAAGGGGCTGGCAGGCTATATACATAAAGGGGCTGGCAGGTTATATACATAAAGGGGCTGGCAGGCTATATACATAAAGGGGGCTGTGACCAATGCATTTCCCATTTCGGCTTATAATCGAGTCAATAGGTTTTTCCAGTTTTTGTGGTAAAACTGGGTACCTCGGCTTATACTCGGATTGGCTTATACTCGAGTATATACGGTATATGCTTTTGATATTTGAGCCCAAGGTTCTGTCTAAATAGGATTATTCTGTAGTTTTAAATGAACCTCTGTTTTAGCTAAAAAAAACTTGTTTGTATTATCTGTACATCTTAAATTTCAGGACAACTAAATTTGCCATGTTATGTACAAATCAAATGAGATTTACTTAGGATTTAGTCAAGAATATTTCAAATTAGAGTTTCCAAATCCTAAAAAGGAAACTCACTGATGATCCACATTTTTATGTAAATAATATTAAATTTCAGAATATTTATTTCTAGTGATTTTGGAAAGACTGCTAAAATCCATGATCCATTCCAATCTAATTATTTTTCCATACTTTTCTTATGTGACCTATGAATGTTTCATGTTGATATAGCATTTTATAGGGTCTGAAAGCACAGCACAGCTCAGTCACATTTTCTATTATGTGAAGAAGACAAAACTGGCAAATATAAGTTTATATATTTTGACATTAATATGTGATTCTCATATTCCCATCTTGTAAAGTTATGTCATATCAGTCCTGAAAAATAAAGAGACTGCAATGCTGAATGTAGTGGTGTTTGCCCTTGAGGGTAACTGGAGGTTTCATACTATATATAAATTATATATATATTTTGATGCATACTTTTGCTTCCCAGCAGAAAAGGTAACAGCACTCAATGCTCCAAATCCCAGTGCAATGCAGATTTTTTACCCTCCACAGATTTGTGCAGAACAACATGTAGGGGCACATTTACTTACCTACCGAGGAGTTCACCCAAAGTGCATTGTCCAACAATAAAGTACTGTGCCGCGATTCACTAAGATGGTATCCTGCAGCTGTCGCTTCCCCGCTCAGGTCCGCCAGAGTTCACCATCTTCTTCCTGGTGTATGTAAGTGCATTGTCTTGCGACACAATTTTAAAGTTAAATCCCGCGTTCAGTCCGAATCCATCGTGCGACACAACCCCCTCCGGACCCTTAGTAAATAAGCCCCATAGTCTTATTTCTTTTAATTGGACCTTGCCACATCTTCATGTCCTGTTACTGAAGAGAAAGCCCTCTGTGTTCCTAAGCGTTTCCAGACGCCTCCGTGTATTCTGTGATTCCCGTGTTCCTGTGTATTCTGTGATTCCCGTGTTCCTGTGGTGATTCCCGTGTTCCCGTGTTCCTGAATCCTGAGGCGGTCCTGCAATCCTGTGGTGGTCCTGCAATCCTGTGGTGGTCCTGCAATCCTTTGGCGGTCCTGCAATCCTGTGGCGGTACTGCAATCCTGTGGCAGTCCTGTAATCCTGTGGCGGTCCTGCAAGCCTGTGGCGGTCCGGTATCCTAGTGGTCTTCCGAGGTCCTGCCAGCCGTCCTTCCGAGGTCCTGCCAGCCGTCCTTCCGAGGTCCTGTCATCCCCAGGTCCTGTCATCCCGTGGTCCTGTCATCCCGTGGTCCTGTCTTCCCATGGTCCTGCCTTCCCGTGGTCCTGGCTTCCCGTGGTCCTGCCTGCCCCGTGTCCCTATTTTGGCTGCCACCCCGGGCCTAGTCGCACCCGTGGAGCGACCTGGTGGCTCCCCACCGCATCAAGTCCATCCCGCTTTGCGGCAGGCTCTGGCAAAGACCAGGAGTCCACTAAGACTACTCTCCCGGGTTGCGGCTGGCATCGTTATCTCCCGCGGTGGTCCAGGGAGTCCACAGACTTTAGTCCCAAGGGACTATTTCCCATAGACTGTGACAGTCTGAATACAGCCTAAATATAAAACCTTTATTTTCAGGATTGGTGGGGTCGTCAATAAACATATAGTGATTGCATTTCCCTGTAATATATAAGGTAATGGGGTTGTTTTATCATGACCCCTTACAGAATATTGTTGAACCTGATATTATAATCAGCTAGGTCCAGATTTATAAACTGCTTTTCCAAGTAGGCCCAAACCTTTATCCCTCCATTCCACTCACTAGCCAGACAGGTCTTGAGGAGCAAATTATCAGCTCACTTTGGATGTTGATGGCAGTCAGACAATTTACATGGCTATTGGTAGCACCTTGCCCACTTTTTCACAGTTACATTTTCTGTATTAGTCTTTAACCCCTTAAGGACCAAGCCACTTTAGAGTTTCCGGACCAAGCCTGATTTTATCTGCCCTGTGCCACTATAAGTATGCCGAACTGACTTTAAGAGAAAGGGATTTGCTGTGTGAGACTCCTATTGCACTGGGGCCATACAAAGAGTGGTATTCTATTAGTACTGGCAACCACCAAAAGTTAATCTTAAATATCTGTTCTTCCAAGTTGTGATCAGGTGTGTAAAGATGTGAAAAAATAAGCAGGCACTCCAGTGAGGGTAAAAAATGAAAATATCAAAAAATATTTGGGAAAAACATATTAATACCTAACTTTTAATCGTTTGATTAAAAAGCCATGTGCACATAGAATGGGGAAAGCCATTGACGCATTTCGGAAGTTACTCCTTAGTCATAGTGGCGGTGGAGGGGGGGCCACACACACAATTGTTAATGAGTAGTGCAGTCTGTGCACTCTCTATGATGCTGGTGATGCAATGACAGCACCACACTACACTGCACATGAGGCTACTGGATTGTGGTAATCGAGCACATTTACTTACCCGGCCGCTGGAGTTCACTGAAAGTGCATTGTCCGACTATAATGCACTGTGCCGCGAGTCAGTAAGATTGTGCACCCAATATCATGAATGTGGCGCTTCCCCCCTGAGGTCTGGCAGAGTTCACCATCTTTTTAGTGATGTGCTTGGGCTTGCAACACAATTTGAAATGTAAATCCTGCGCTCAGTCCGAATCAGTCAGATCTTCCGACAGCGCGCCCCCTAATTTGTGTCGCATGAAAGCCAGCGCAGCTGTGTCACAAAAGGATCGCGTGTGCCAATATCCAAGCGCAGACACTTGTTAAATACCTGCGCAAACTGTGTAATCCCCGAAAAAGGTGCACAGTCTGACAAAAGTGTGCAGCGCGATCCTCAGTAAATGAGCTCCAATGTGTTTTAATTACAAATAACATAACCAGATAAAACAACTGGAGTCGGGGCCCTGATTGCCAGTGCTTAGAATCTATAAAATGTCCTCTTTGTCTGTGTGCTAACCATTGGTTAAGCCAATTCATTTGTAGGCTCATACATATGACCATGAGTTTACCAGGCTCCATGTGTTCCCTGACTGCCAAAGCCACAAAACTCAAAGCAGGCCCTATTCATTCTTGAGTTTTTGGCTAGGCCATGCATTATTGCAGTCACTTGCGTGTAAGTGGACCTCACACAATAATGATGAGATGTACAAGGGCCTTTCTCAGTGATGGTGTAGATTAAATGGAGGGCAGTCTGCAGCATTACTGTCACGTGAGTGCACAGCTTTTGTGCATCCGATATTCAGAATTGAAAATCAAGCATGAACCTTACAGACTTAGATATTTTATTTTATTATAGGGGAAAATATGCACAGTTTCCAGGATGACATAAGGAAAACCACTTCTCTTTTTGCTACAGTGCTGTCTACAGTTTGGAGTCTGTTCCTTCTGGAATAGCTATACTGGTTTGGTTTTGTGATGAGGCCTCTTATAGGTCATGCTTGATGTCAAGGGAGCTGCCTTCCAGGGTAGCTAAAAAAGACTTGGTTTTCCTTATTCCATCCTGTAAACCTTTGCATATTTTCTCAGAATCCCCCTAGTGGAGCATCCATAGCTGGAAGACTCCACACACCTACATGGTGGCCTTAATTGTCAGTCTCCATAAGGAGAACTTTTTCTTTCCGACATTATTATATATAATATATTGATGTATTAACATTAACTATTAATAATAACTCTAATAAACCCACACAACTGCAGTATACAAGCTAGGAAACTAAATACAGACTTTCTCCAGATTTCCATGTGGGTGGATTAAAAGGTTTCTAGGTTTGTCTACAATTACCTGGCAGTACAGTATGTAGGTTAGAGCAGTTACTTTGGTTACAAAGGGTATAGATAAGGTTATAAGCTCCTCATGGCGGGACTTCTGCTGTCGGGAAACATACATGTGTAAGATATCATTTTCATATGGATGGACTCTACAGGCTGCTGTTCTTTTTTGCTCAGCAGCATTAAGCTAAACCCACTCTTGTTTTTATGATCCAGATCTTGTCCTTATCTGCAGATCTGCTGTAGGCACTTTTGCTTCACAAGCTGCTCCTGACATTTCGCTGTGCAAGCTCCTAGCTCCTGGCCTGGAGACCATCTGCTCCTTTTTCAATGATACCAGAATGATTGACCTATGTTTTGCGTTGTAAAATAAAAAAAAAAAAACTTTTTGGGCTGATGCTTCACAAAGTAGATTTACCTTCAATCACCATTTATTAAATCTCCATCCATTAAAAACCATAGCTTGCTAGAGCTGCGTGCATTAAGCCTGATTATAGAGGCTGTAGCAAGGGGGATGGGATGCAGCAGTCTGTACCCATGTGTTGCTCAGTTTTGCTCCCTCTCCATGATAGCTGATCCCTCCTAGCTATGACTACTAGAGCTTCTACATTCTGGGACTTTTCTATATAAATTTTATGTCTCATTTACTAGTCTTAGATGCTTTTATTCACACTCCATAGTCTGTGACACAGACTATGCAAATGGAAATAAAGTTCTCCTAAATGGCCTGGCGCTGATAGATTATACATGGAGGGGAAAGGACAAGGGGGTAAAAGACCTCTTGGACCTAGGGGAAGCAAGCTCTCAGGTTCTCTAAGAAGGATGAGCGGGTCCTTCAAACGCACTTCTTTAAAGGGCTCATCTTCTGGATCCCAAAAGGTATGTTCCTAATTCTGAAATGTAATTGATTGATCTGTGTGTTATTAATAATCATTAATCATTCTGTACATGTACTTGTGTGTGTGTAAATTATGTTTTCATAAAAGAAGCAGCTAGAACTAATAAATGTCTTTAAATGTTACATAATCTGAATTTCAATGTGCTAAATAGACCATTGTATTACTATTTATATTACTATTATTATTTGTACTTCTATATGTATTGTAATATAAAATCAAGAATATTTTATCTATGCTAATACATTGTTTCTGTTTACACAATTGTTAATGAGTAGTGCAGTCTGTGCACTCTCTATGATGCTAGTGATGCAATGACAGCACCACACTACACTGCACATGAGGCTACTGGATTGTGGTAATGGAGCACATTTACTTACCCGGCCGCTGGAGTTCACTGAAAGTGCATTGTCCAACTATAATGCACTGTGCCGCGAGTCAGTAAGATCGTGCACCCAATATCATGAATGTGGCGCTTCCCCCCTGAGGTCTGGCAGAGTTCACCATCTTTTTAGTGATGTGCTTGGGCTTGCAACACAATTTGAAATGTAAATCCTGCGCTCAACGCGCCCCCTAATTTGTGTCGCATGAAAGCCAGCTGTGCCACAAAAGGATCGCGTGTGCCAATACTTGTTAAATACGCGCAAACCGTGTAATCCCCGAAAAAGGTGCACAGTCTGACAAAAGTGTGCAGCGCAACCCTCAGTAAATGAGCTCCAATGTGTTTTAATTACAAATAACATAACCAGATAAAACAACTGGAGTGCGGGCCCTTATTGCCAGTGCTTAGAATCTATGAAATGTCCTCTTTGTCTGTGTGCTAACCATTGGTTAAGCCAATTCATTTGTAGGCTCATACATATGACCATGATTTTACATGTGTTCCCTGACTGCCAAAGCCGCAAAACTCAAAGCAGGCCCTATTCATTCTTGAGTTTTTGGCTAGGCCATGCATTATTGCAGTCACTTGCGTGACTTAGATATTTTACTTTATTATAGGGGAAAATATGCACAGTTTTCCAGGATGACATAAGGAAAACCACTTCTCTTTTAGCTACAGTGCTGTCTACAGTTGGGAGTCTGTTCCTTCTGGAATAGCTATACTGGTTTGGTTTTGTGATGAGATCTCTTATAGGTCATGCTTGATGTCAAGGGAGCTGCCTTCCAGGGTAGCTAAAAAAGGCTTGATTTTCCTTATCCCATCCTGAAAACCTTTGCATATTTTCTCAGAATCCCCCTAGTGGGGCATCCATAGCTGTAAGACTCCACACACCTACATGGTGGCCTTGTCAGTCTCCGTATGGAGAACTTTTTCTTCCCGACATTATTATATATAATATATTGATGTATTAACATTAACTATTTATAAAATCAAGAATATTTTATCTATGCTAATACATTGTTTCTGTTTAAAAAATGTATTTTTTGCTTAATGAAGTTATTCACTATGTTTATTCTATAAAAATTTGAAATCATAATGTATTCATTAAATAAGTTAATATTTTCTCAAATTTAGTTAAAACTTGGAATTAAGAGTTTAATGGATTCATCTGCAAAATAAATATACAGGTCATTTACATTAAACAATTCTGATTTGTACTGTCCAAACTATATTATACTGTAAATTGTGCAGATATGAATGTATGGATTCGTGTGCTAAAGAGTAGGCCTCATCAGTTACTGAAATCTGTCTTCTGTAGAAGCTTTCTAGCTGTCATTGAATGACAACACTATAGGCATGCAACATAATTGGTCTCACAGTTTCAAAAATATATTTTGCTGTACAGGCGGTCGCCTACTTAAGGACACCCGACTTACAGATGACCCATAGTTAAAAACAGACCCCCCTGCCCCCCAATGAAGCTCTCTGGAAGCTTTACTATAGTCCCAGACTGCAATGATCAATTGATAATCCTTGGTCCAATTACAGCAAAAAATTTTGAAACTCCAATTGCCACTGGGGCAAAAAATTTTTTTTTGGCTGTATCCACAATTATAAAATATACAGTTTCGACTTACATACAAATTCAACTTAAGTACAAACCTATGGACCCTATCTTGTATGTAACCCGGGGACTGCCTGTAATTTGTTTTGTAACATTTTTAACATTTTTTACTTAAAGCTATCACTTAGTAAAAGTTTGCTCCTAAAGACACAGTAGGTCTTATTTTCAGCAAATGTCTTATTGAACAAACCTCCCAATGATAACAGTATATTCTTCAAAATTAAAAAAAAATCAAAATGCAGTTCCGAATTATTATACACAGCAGAGATTTTCAAAACATTTTATACAATTTATACATTCTAACCAACTGAAAATAGTCATTTGTTGAATTTGCAGCGATACTGTAAGATAGCAGCTGCATAAATACCATTACAAACCAGCAGATAAAAAACAGATATTTGAATCTGCTACTATTCAGCCACCCCTAACTAGTTCTCACAAGCAGAAATGGTTGTAATGGGCTCAGACATTGATGAAGACTTCATTTTAAACTGTCTGTGATGTCAGCCAAGAGGTGGTGGAGTCATGTTTTGTGCCAGAACCATAGGGAGAAAAGCTTGTAGGCCCCTTTAGGATTTCTGAAGGTGTGAAAATGACCTCATCTTCATGCATGACAAGGCACCATCTTATGCTGCAAAGATACCTCTGTGTCATTGGCTGGGCATAAAAAGAGAGAATTTCATGGTGTGGCCACGATCTTCCCCTTTGGAGTATCATAAAGCTAAAGATCTATGAGGGTGGGAGGCAGTTGAGATCCAAACTGCAGCTCTGGGAAGCTATTCTGACAGCATGCAAAAAAATTCAAGCAGAAGCTCTCCAAAAATTCACAAGTCCAATGGATGCAAGAATTGTGAAGGTGATATCAAAGAAGGGTACGTATGCTGACATGTAACTTGGCCTCTTAGGATGTTTTGGATTTAAATAGCTTTGGATTTCAGTTAATGTGACCTCCTAATCCTGTAAATTCAACAAATTACTATTTTCAGTTCCTAAAATTTGATTTATACTCTAATGTTAATACTCAAAGAGTTATTATACTGACTGTCATTTGCATTAACAATAGTAAAATATACAGTTTATTATACTGACTGTCATTTGCATTAACAATAGTAAAATATACAGTTTCGACTTGCATACAAACCTATGGAACCTATCTTGTACGTAACTAGGGGACTGCCTGTATAGGGAGAGAAAGTGGGATAACAACTGCAGGGAAAACGCTTGCAGGGGAGGACAGGAAAATACAGGTCTAGGGATGCGCAGACGGAGCATTGAGGCCCCTTGGGGGTCCATTGACTTCCACCATTCTGACCAAGTGGCTTCCACGATTATACTGACTGTCATTTGCATTAACAATAGTAAAATATACAGTTTTGAGTTGCATACAAATTCAACTTAAGAACAAACCTATGGAACCTATCTTGTACGTAACTAGGGGACTGCCTGTATAGGGAGAGAAAGTGGGATAACAACTGCAGGGAAAACGCTTTCAGGGGAGGACAGGAAAATACCTGGTCTAGGGATGTGCAGACGGAGCATTGAGGCCTCTTGGGGGTCCATTGACTTCCACCATTCTGACCAAGTGGCTTCCACGTCAGACAAAGGCCAGGAGATAAATACTGGGAAGTCAGCAGAATATGTGGCAGCCGTGCCAATTCATGCCACGTCCAGCCAATTCCTGCCACGTCCAGCCTGGGGTTTCCGGCAGCCTTAGACACTGACACTTGCCTGAAAGTCCAGGAGAAACAGGTGGCAGAGGCTCCCTTGGACTCCAACTCCAAGCGGGCAGAGTAAGACAGGCCAAATTATCTTTGAGAAGGACCTTCTGCTAGGCCCCACGAAGTCTCTAGTGATACCGAGCGGCCACTGAAAGAAGCTAAAAATGCAAAATTTTCCATCCTGTCCTCGGAGGCCAATATGATTACTGTTTGAACGGTGTTGAAGACAGGTGCAATAAGTACAGATTTATTTTGGTTGGCACCTCGCAATACAAATGGGGCCGGTTTTGAGGTTGCCAGTTTGGGCACTCAGCCGCTAAAATGTTGCCATCATATGCGCAAGTTGATGAAAAAGCACTCCAAACTGAACCCAACAAAATACTGCCTGTAGTTTTCTGATTGTACTAGCAAACTAAAAATCTGATGACTAGACCAATATCAGACACTTTCATAACTTTGTTGCCAGCATATAAAACTATGCCCTATAATACCGGTGCCATCCGTGACACTCGAAGTGACAGTCTGAAATGCGTAGCTTATGTCGCGGTATACAAAAATACCTAAACTTACTACTTCACCATTCCGACAGCCTGGAAGCTCCTCCTTCATACCTTCACGCCGCAGGTATGACGGCACCAAGCTCCGCCTGGCCGCGCCTCTTCCTGTATGAAGCCGGCATGAAGACAGAAGAGGTTGCCAGCCACAGAGCTGCGCGCACTGCGGCATGAACGATGAATGAGAGAGTAGTACCCTCAGAACTTACGCGCTCGGCCACCAAAGGACTTGCATAAACTTTGTCTGCAGCATTAATAAAACTATGTAATCTACCTGTGCTCGTGGACACTAGTGGTATGAAATGCGTTTTTTAGCCTGCTGTTTTTGCATGTAGCTGTGATTTTTCATCATACAAGCATTACATTTTGGAAGTGTAATATACAATTGAATGTGCTGATTTTCTTGGATCCTTATCTTCTTACATGGTATTTGTTAGCACAGCAATATCTGCTACTGGAAACTCCATTTTGTTGCATTGATTCATCTGCCCCTTAGATTTTTGCACCCAATTGTAGCTGAATAGGAAAGCTCAGAATTAATCTGCCAAATTGATCGTTGATCGATACCATATGGTCATAGTCTTTCAAAATGTGTATTTTCCAATGTAACCGTTCATAGTCCCCCCAAAAGTCCAATCAAATTACAATTTTATGGTAAAAGCTTTTTAAATTTTAAAAACCTTTTTTTTTAACCAGTACAAAACCAAAAAATTGAGTCAGTGTAAATTCTGAAGTATTTTACTAGACTAACTTCATTACCATATATGCCTTGAGTATAAGCGGCCAGTTTTTAGCGGCACAACTTTTGCCTTGCTAAATTCAACACTCGGCTATGCTCGGGTATACAAAAATAATAACTTACTACTCACCATCAGACGCGCCTGCATGACAGCTCCTATTTATACTTCATGCCGCAGGTTTCGGGCAGCTCCGTGCCCCCTCTTAAATGTCTCAAGACGGGCTCACGGCCGGAATAGATACGCAGTCGCCTCCTCTAGTACTTCATCGCGGCATATGAGCCGGCATGAGACACGAGAGTGTGACGGCCACGGAGCTGCCGCGACCTGCCGCACATGCATGCTGTGAAGAGGAGCTGTCCGGGCTGTCCTGTCGGAATGAGTGAGTAAGTAAGTTATTTTTAGCTGGGGGGGGGGGGTGGGCATCGGCCAGGCTATATAGCACCTAAAGGGGGCTGCGCAGGTATATAGCTTAAGCGTGGCTGGGCAGGCTATCTAGTCTCAAAGGGGACGCAGGCTAATAGCTAAAGGGGTGGCAGCGATATATAGCTAAAGGGGCTGGCAGTCTATATAAAAAAGGGGCCCTGCGCGGCTAGTATACATAAGGGCTGGCAGGTCTATACACCTAATGGATTGCAGGCCTATATACATTAAAGGATGGCAGGATATATAGCTAAAGGGGCTGGCAGGCTATATAGCTAAAGGGGCTGTAGGCTATAATGCTTAAAGGAGCTGGCAGGCTATATAGCTAAAGGGCTGGCCCCAGGCTATATAGCTAAAGCACGGCTGCTGGCAGCTAAATATCGTTAAAGCGGGCTGGCAGGCTATATACATAAAGGGGCTGCAAGCGCTAAATACCTAAAGGAGCGCGGCTGCCAGCTATATCCTAAAGGGACTGCAGGAATTGTAGCTAGAAGCGAGTGGTGAGGCCCTATATAGTTAAAGGGATGCTGGCAGGCTATTAACCTAAAGGCGAGCTGTGCAGGCACATATAGAAAACTAAGCGTGGCGGCAGGCTATATACTAAAGACGGGCTAGGCCGGCATATAGATAAAGACGCTGGAGGCTACTAATACAGAAATGGAGAAGCGTGGCAGGCTATTAACCTAAAGGGGCTGGCCTGGCCAGGATAAATAGCTAAAGGAGGGCTGGCAGGCTAATACATAAGGGGGGATGGCAGGCTCAAATAATAAGGGCTGAGCAGGCTAATACATAAAGGGGTGGGCGAGGCTACATACATAAGGGGCTGGCAGGTAAAAATATACAGAAAGCGAGGCTGGAAGCGCTATATACATAAAGGAGGGCTGCTGACCAAGGCCCATTTCCAATTCGCGCTTATACTCGCAAGTCAATCTGGTTTTCCAGTTTTGTGGTTAAATACTGGGTACCTCGCGCTGATCACTCCGCGATGGCTATACCGAGTCGATATACGGTATATTGCTTTTGATATTTGAGCCCAAGGGATTCGTCTAAAAGGATTATCTGTAGTTTTAAATGAAACCTCTGTTTTAGCTAAAAAAACTTGTGTACATCTTAAATTTCAGGACAACTAAATTGCCATGTTATGCTACAAATCAAAGAGATTTACTTCCAGGATTAGTCAAGATATTTCAAATTAGAGTTCCAATCCTAAAAAGGAAACTCATGATGATCCACATTTTATGTAACTAATATTAAATTCAGAGATATTTATTTATAGATAAGTTGAAAGACTGCTAAAAATCATGATTCCATTCCAATCTAATTATTTTCCATACTTTACGTATGTGACGGTATGAATGTTTCATGTTGATATAGCTTTTATAGGGTACTGAAAGCACAGCACAGCTCAGCTCACATTTTCTATTATGCTACTGAAGAAAGACCAAAACTGGCAAATATAGTTATTATCCATTTTGACATTAATATGTGATTATCATATTCCATTGGTAAAGTTTAGTCATTCAGTCCTGAAAAAGTAAAGCAGACTGCAATGACTGAATTGTAGTGCGTTGTTTGCCCTTGCGGGTAACTGGAGGTTTCATACTAATATAAATTATATATATATTTTGATGCATACTTTTGCTGCCCAGCAGGAAATGGCTAAACAGAAATCAATGCTCCAAATCCCAGTGCACAATGCGAATTGTTTTACCCTCCACAGATTGTGCAGAACAACATGTAGCGCGGCACATTTACTTACCTACGAGGAGTTACAAAGTGCCAGTGTCCAACAATATAAGTACTGTCGCCGCCGATTCACTAAGAGTATCTGCAGCCTGTATCTTCCCCTTCAGGTCCGCCCCCAGATGTCACCATCTTCTTCCTAGGATGTATCGTAAGGGCATTGTACTTCGCGACACATTTGAAAGTTAAATCCGCGTTCAGTCCGTATTCCATCTTGCGACAAACCCCACCTCCGGACCCTTAGTAAATAAGCCCATAGTCTTATTATCTTTTAATTGGACCTTGCCAATCTTCATGTACTTGTTACGAAGAGGAATACAAGCACATCTGTTTCTAAGCGATTCCAGACGCCTCCGTGTTGAATATTCTGTGATTCCGTGG
The DNA here is from genome assembly GCA_019512145.1 of Engystomops pustulosus. NCBI lineage: Eukaryota > Metazoa > Chordata > Amphibia > Anura > Leptodactylidae > Engystomops > Engystomops pustulosus. The sequence continues at coordinate 66,570,465 of CM033644.1, forward strand.
TTACTGGGTATTCTGTGTTCCAGTGTTCCTGTGAGTTGATTCCAGTGATTCCGTATGCTTCCTAACATGCTAGGTGGTCCTTGCATAATCCTGTGGTGCGTGTCCTTGCACAATCTGGGTGGTCATGCAATCCTCTGGCAGTACTGAATCCTGTCAGGGGACGCGTCCCTGTAAATCATGTGGCCATAGGTCTGCAAGCCTGTGGCGGTCTCCGGTTATCCGGTATACCTAGTGGTATTCCGCATTGGTCCTAGCCAGACCGTATTTCGAGCAGCTCAGCCAGCCGTCTCCGAGTGGATTGCTCGAGAGCCAGGCTCCTATCAGCCCCAGTCTGTCATCCGTGCGCTCTGTCATAAGCTGGTCCTGTCTTCCCATGGTCTGCTTCTCAGTAGGTCATTGAGATTCACGGTCGGGTCCTTCCTGCCCCAGCTGTCCCTATTTTTCGGATGCCCACCCCGGGCTAGTCGCCCCCCGTGGTAGCGACTGTGGACTCCCCACCGCATCAAGTCCATCCGCCTTTGCGGCAGCTATGGCAAAGTAGGAGATGCGCAGAGGGGCGGCACACACACTTGTTAATGAGTAGTGCAGGATCTGTGCAATCTATACTCTCTATGAATGATAGTGATAGCAATGACAGCAACCACACTACACTGCCACAGAGGCTACTGTATTCGATGGAGTTAATGGAGCACATTTACTTACCCGGCGCTGGAGTTCACTGAAAGTGCATTGTCAAACTATAATCGCCCCACTTGCTGCCGACGATCAGTAAGATCGTTAGCCACCCAATATCAGGAATGTAGGCGGCTTCCCCCTGAGGTAATGCGCAGAGTTCCACCCTCTTTTAGTGATGATTTGTCTATGCGCTTGCAACACAATTTGAATGTAAATCCTAGCGCTCAACGCGGCCCCTAATTTGTGTCGCATGGAAAGCCAGCAGCTGATGCCCACAAAAGGATCGACTGTTGTGCCAATACTGATAAAATCACCGCCGCAAAAGTGTTAAACTCCCGAAACGAAAAAGGTGCACAGTCTGACAAAAGTTGTGCAAGCACCTCCGTAAATGAGACCAAATGTGCTTTTACTTACAATAACCTAACCCAGAATATTTAAAACAACTGGAAGGGTGATGAGGCCCTTATTGCCAGTGCTCTTAGAATTATGAGAATGTCTCTTTGATCGTGATGCCTAACCATGGTTAGCTCAATATCATTGTAGGCCTCATACATATGACCATGATTTTACATGGTCCCTGACTCGCCAAAGCCGCCCAAAACTCAAGACAGGCCCTATTATCTTGAGTTATGCGCTTAAGGCATGATTATTGCAGCACTTCGCTGTGAAATAAGATATTTTACTTTTGATAGGGGAAAATATGCCACAGTATTTCAGGAGGACATAAGGAAAACCACTTCTATTTTAGCTAACGAGGCCTGGTCTAAGTTGGGAGTCTGCTATCCTTCTCGGAATAGCTATACTGGTTATGGTCTTTGTGATCGAATCTCTATATAAGGTTCATGCATGATGTCAAGGGAGCTGCCTTCCAGGGTAGCTAAAAACGGCCTACGATTGCTTATCCATCCTGAAACCCTGCTAGCCATATTTCCTCCAGAATCCACCCTAAGTGGGGCATCAATAGCTTGTAGACTCACACAACATACATGGTGGCCTGTCAGTCGCCGTATGGAGAACTTTTCTTCCGACCTTTTATATATAAATATTGATGTATTAACATTAACTATTAATAACATAACTATAATAAACCACACAACTGCAGTATACAAGTAGGAAACTAACTACAGACTTTACTCAGATCCACGTGGGTGGCATTAAAAGGATTACTATGGGTTGTCTACAATGATCTGGCCAGTAAGTATTAGTGGTCTAGTTAGACGCAGTTACTTGGCGTACAACGGTATAGATAAGGTTCTTAAAGCTCATCATGGCAGGGGACTTTCTGCTGTCGGGAAACAAAATGTGCACCTAAGATATCATTTCATTATGGATGACTCTACGAATGCTGTATCTTTTCTGACCATACGAGCCAGAATTAAGCCTAAACCCACTCTTGTTTTATGCATCCAGATATGGTCCTTATCTGAGAGTCTGCTGTAGGCACTTTTAGCTTCACCAAGCCTGCTCCTGACCTTTCGCTTGTGCAAGCTCCTAGACTCCTGGACTGTGGACCATCGTGCTACTTTTTCATGATACCAGAATGATGGACCTATGTTTGCGTTGATAAAATAAAAAAAAAAAACTTTGGGCTGATGTCCTTCACAACAGGTAGATTACTTCAATCAAATTTATTAAATCTCCATCCATTTATTTAAAAACATAGCTAGTGCTAGCGAGCTTTGCCGTGCATTAAGCTTAGTATAGAGAGCTGCTAGCAAGGGAGATGCACCGGAGTGACAGCAGTCTGTACCCATGTGTTGCTCAGTGGTGCTACCTCTCCATGATAGCTGATCCTCGTAGCTATGACACTAGAGCCTTCTACATTCTTTTTTTGATGACGAGATTTCAATATAAATTTTATGTACTCATTACTAGTCTTAGATTGCTTTGATCACACTCCATAGTACTCGTAGACACAGACTATGCAAATGGAAATAACGTTCTCCTAAATGGCCTGAGCGCTGATAGATATATACATAGGAGGGAGAAAACGCGACAAGGGGAGTTACAAGACATCTTAGACCAGAGGGGCAGCAAGCTCTCAGCCGTCTATCTAAGAAGATGAGCGGGCTTCCTTCAAGCAAAATTCTAAAGGCTCAAACTTAACTGGATCCCAAAGGTTAATGTTCCTTAATCTGAAATGTTAATGATTCATCTGTGTGTTATTAATTAATCATTAATAATTTTCTGTATACATATACTGTTGTGTGTGTGAAAATTATGTTTTCATAAAAGAAGGCAGATCAGAACAAGTAAATGTTTTAAAGGTTAATAATAAATGAAATTTCGCATGCTAAATAGCCCATGGTATTACTATTTAGTATTACTATATTATTGTACTTCTATATGTTATTGTATATAGAATCACGAAATAATATTATAAATGCCCTGGGGGGGGATTAATACATATGCTTTCTAGTTTAAAAAATGTATTTTCTGCTTAAAGGAAGTTATTCGATATGTTCGTATCTATAAATTTGAAATCATATGTATTTCATAATGAGTTAATATTTCTCAATTAGTTAAACTTAGGAATATAAGAGTTAATCGCGATTCATCTGCCAAAATTAAATATACAGGTCATTTACATTAAACAATTATGATTGTACTGATCCCAAACTATATTATCAACCTGTAAATTGCTGCAGAGAGAATGTATGGGGGAATTCGGTGAGTAGTGTGTGCCTAAAGAGTAGGACCTCATCAGTTACTCACATCTGGTCTTCTGTAGAAGCTTCTAGATGTCATTGAATGAAACATCTATAGAAAGGCCAACATAATTGGTCTCACCGTGTTTCAAATAATATATTTTGTCTTGACAGCGGCGAGATCGCCCCTACTTCAAGACACCGACTACAGATAGACCCATAAGTATAAAACAGACCCCCTGCCCCACAATGAGCTCTCTTTTTCTGGAAGCCTGTTTAACTATAGTCCCAGACTGCCAATGATCCAAGCTGTAGGTGTCTGTAATATGAAGCTATTATTCGCCATAATCCTTGCCGTTCCAATTACAGCCCAGAAAAATTTGATGAAACTACCAATTGCCACTGGGGCCAAAAAATTTTTTTTTTTGGCCTGTATCCACAATGTAAAAATATACAGTTTCGACTTTACATACAATTCAACTTAAGCTACAAACTATGCGACCCTATCTGGTTTGTACCCGCGGGGAGGGACTGCCCTGCATATTGTTTTTGTAACTTTTTAACGATTTTTTATTAAAGCTATCACTTAGCTAAAAAGCTTTTGCCTCCATAAAGACACAGAAGGTTTATTTTCAGACCCAAAGGTACTTAATTTTCCATTTCACTTTTACTGTAGTCATATATCACATACATACATCAGCATGAACCATCCAATTCTGAATTTATCAAAGTATGACCCAAAAGACATTTTATTAAAAGGACAGTCATATCGTTAATCTATATAAATGACATCTATAACTCTCCAAACCCTGAATTTCATGATTTCATTTTTCATGGTTAGCACTTCCTACATAAGACCCCTCTCTTACACATACATAAAAATCACAGCTCCATACACACCATTCATACAATTATACCTACACATTTAAGAAATCATATATACATCCATGCCACACATCATAGTATATGCACATAATATTAACATTTTAGACATTTATACACACATCAGTATATAACTACTTATACACACAAACGGTATTTATACATACTCCAAATTTAAACACTATACTGTAATTAAATTCACTTATATACACATATAGTACATAATAGCCTTTGCCAGAACCGCTGGGGTCCTGACGTTTCAAGTTCCATCCAGCTCAAAATCTGCAGAGCGTTTGATATGTTATCTCTGCTGTTAGCGGGGTTATCCTCTGGGTCATCCGGTTTTGCCCACAATCCATAAACATATGGTAGCGTTGATTAGATTGGATGAGCTCCATGCGGGACGCAGGACCCGATTGGACAAGCCTAATGTTGTAGCACTGTGTAATCTGTAGATGCGCTATGCTAAATAAAGAATTATTATTTTATATTACATTAGCATGTACTAGACGTAAAGTACATCACGTTCCACATTATTATAGCCAAATTATAATTATCTCCCTGATGTTCCTATTTAAGGTAAATGCAAATGACCCCTGGTTTGGTAAATTAAAGTCAAGTCAGTATAATAAAAGTCTCATCACCAGTTAAGAGTATAATTGAAGTTTATATAACAAAACTCCAATGATAACAGTCTATTCTCAAATTAAAAATCAAATGCAGTTCAAATTAGTATGCACAGCAGCGATTTTCAAAACTTTATACAATTTTATACATTATAACCAACTGAAAATAGTTCATTTGTTGAGATTTGCAAGCGATTTACTATGTAAGATAGAGACTGCAATAAATACATTACAAACCAGCAGATAAAAAACAGATATTGAAATCTGCTACTATTCAGCCACCCCCTAACTAGTCTCCAAAAGCAGAAATAAGCAAGAAATGGTTGTTATGTAAGGGCCAGAACATTGATTGAAGAATTCATTTTAAACTGTCTGTGATGTCAGCCAATGAGGTGGGGAGTTCATGTTTGATGGACAGAACCATAGCGGAGAAAGCCTTATGTTGCCCCTTATGATTCTGAAGTGGTGTGTGAAAATCGCCACCTACATCTCATGCATGACCATAGGCCACCATATTCATGACGGCCAAAGATACCTTTGTCTCATTTGGCTGGGCATACAATAAAATAGAGTGCGTGAGAATTTCATGTGATGAGCCACGATCTTCCCCTGGAGTATCATAAAAGCTTAAAGAATCTATGAAGGGAATGGGAGGCAGTGTGAGAGCATACCAAACTGCAGCCTTGACGGAAGATTTCTGACAGCCATGCAAAAATTCAAGCAGAAGCAGAAGCCCTCTCCAAAATTCACAAGTCAATGGATGAAGAATTGTCGCAAAGTGATCAAAGAAGGCGCTTACCTATGCTGACATGTACTGGCCTCTTAGATGTTGGATTTAAATAGCCTTTGGATTTCAGTAAATGTAGACCTCCTAATCTGTAAATTCACAAATCTACTATTTTCAGTTCTTAAATTTGATTATACTCTAATGTTAAATCAAAGAGTGATTATACTGACTGTCATTATGCCTAGTAACAATAGCTAAAATATACAGTTTCGACTTGCCATACAAACTATGGAACCCATCTTGTACGTAACTAGGCAGGACTAGCCTGTCATAGCGAGAGAAAGTGGGATCAACAACTGCAGGGAAAAAAGCCTTTCAGGCGATTCAAGGTGAGGACAGGAAAATACCTGGTAGGATGTTGCAGACGAGCATGAGGCTTCTTGCGCGGGTCTATTGAATTCCACATTCTGACCAGGTGGCTTCCAAAGTCAGACAAGGCCAGGAGCGATAAATACCTGCGGAAAGATTGTCAGCAGAATCTGAGCAGCCCGTGCCAATTCATGCCCGTCCAGCCAATTCCTGCCACGTCAGCCTGGGGTTTCCGGGACCCAGATTAGACACGGACACATGGCCTGAAAGTCAGGTGAGAAACAGGTGGCAGAGGCTCCCTTGGACTCCAACTCCAAGCGGGCATGGGACTAAGCGCGAATGTACCAGAGGACAATTCAGCATGGTACACCAGAGGTGTGGCCCAGTGACCCACAGGTAATGGTACCATGTCCAGTTTGGGCAGAGGAATCCATGGGGGATGTGGAGGCTTGCCAGTAGCTCCGGGCGGACCAAATGTCCCATCTGTGGACAACCCTTCACCTCTTACGGGAGTTGCTCAGCAACCAACCGGGAGGAACCCGTTGGCAGTCCATCACATGGACCCCAGGGACCAAACCCCATCCCAGTTTTCAGCATACCAGGTCCCGCTGAGGTGCGACAATGCCAGAGCTGTATAACTGATGAGATACTGAAGCTGGGTATCTATCAGGCATAGAGAGGTAGTGTATGGGCACACTGGGAAATACAAAGGTGCTACCCCTTAGTGTCCTCTATAGGAGGGAGGTGTGATAAATAGGGCTTGGGGGGAGGCCTTATACTACTTAAATCCCCCACTTCCCCCCAACCTCAGATTAATTAGCCTAATGGAGCTATCTAATACTACTAAGGCTGCATAGGAGCTCTGGCTCGACAGGGGGGGCGGGCTTAAAAGCATTTCCCCAGCCGCATCGTCTCCAAAGAGTTGAGCTGATCTTCCCTGCAATTTTCAAAGAGGAGACAAAGAGCCATAAAACTCATAAGACCAATACGTTGATTAGGGACAGTTATGGTGTTGTGGTCCATCTCAGCCCAAGGGCAAATACATTTTTGGAACCTGTGTTGCTGTAGTATCATTTGGATATCTATTTAGGCTCTAGCATCCTTGGGTCCAGAGATATAAATATCTCTGGATAGGACCATAGCAAATGGGTCAGGTTTGGTATCAATGCAATCCAGGGATTCACCCGGATCCAGTGATACCAGAACCATGACCCTACGCTTCCCCTTGAGAACCTATGACTTCATCAGGGTTCGGGATGCGATACCAGGTAGGAGGGACCCATGACCCTTCCAGGGGGTGGACAGAGGTGTGTCTGCACCTGATATAAACAGAGAGAAACAGGTGGCAGAGGCTCCCTTGGACTCCAACTCCAAGCGGGCCTGGGACTAAGGGCGAATGTACCTGAGGACAATTCAGCATGGTACAACAGAGGTGTGGCCCAGTGACCCACAGGTAATGGTACCATGTCCAGTTTGGGCAGAGGAATCCATGGGGGATGTGGAGGCTTGCCAGTAGCTCCGGGTGGACCAAAGGTCCCAGCTGTGGGCAACCCTTCACCTCTTACGGGAGTTGCTCAGCAACCAACCGGGAGGAACCCGTTGGCAGTCCATCACATGGACCCCAGGGACCAAGCCCCATCCCAGTTTTCAGCATACCAGGTCCTGCTGAGGTGCGACAGCGCCAGAGCTGTATAACTGATGAGATACTGAAGCTGGGTATCTATCAGGCATAGAGAGGTAGTGTATGGGCACACTGGGAAATACAAAGGTGCTACCCCTTAGTGCCCTCTATAGGAGGGAGGTGTGATAAATAGGGCTTGGGGGGAGGCCTTATACTACTCAAATCCCCCACGTCGCCCCAACCTCAGCTTAATTAGACTAATGGAGCTATCTAATACTACTAAGGCTGCATAGGACCTCTTGCTCGACAGGCGGGGCGGGCTTAAAAGCATTTCCCCAGCCGCATCGTCTCCAAAGAGTTGAGCTTATCTTCCCTCCAATTTTTAAAGAGGAGACAAAGAGCCATAAAACTCATAAGACCAATACGTTGATTAGGGACAGTTATGGTGTTGTGGTCCATCTCAGCCCAAGGGCAAATACATTTTTGGAACCTGTGTTTCTGTAGTATCATTTGGATATCTATTTAGGCTCTAGCATCCTTGGGTCCAGAGATATAAATAGCAGTTTTGGTATCAATGCAATCCAGGGATTCACCCGGATCCAATGATACCAGAACCATGACCCTACGACTTCCCCTTGAGAACCTATGACTTCATCAGGGTTCGGGATGCGATACCAAGTAGGAGGGACCCATGACCCTTCCAGGGGGTGGACAGAGGTGTGTCTGCACCTGATATAAACAGATACCTCTAAGGCCACATTGTCTTTTGTCTGGGAAGCCATTTAACATCAAGACCAGGAAAAGATTTAAAGGTGTGGACTATCAGGTTCCATTAGGCCTACACACAAAGTAATTAACTTACTGAACTGCTGATACCTGTAATTCTACCTGTGTATCTGTACTCTGCTTACTGTATATATATCTATTGTGTGTACTGCTTGTCTAGTGTGCCTTTAAGGCAATTAAAAAATAAGATTTAACCTGCATTGCTCTTTTATCTCGATCCACGAATCCCATGTCCCAGTCTCGCTTATATACATGCTACCGGGTTGGTTCCCTATATAATCCCGTTACGGACCAGGTTTATATTAACCGGTTCGCGATCGCCCGCCGTGTATTCACGGCGGCGGTCGCGTTCGATGCATGTGAGAGGGATGCGGGACGAGCCCTCTTCCATAGCCGGTAAGTCTCTGCGGCATATTGCACGGCCACCGATTTCGACGGGTGTTTTCTTGCTGATCCGCCGGCTGGCAAAGCTGCCGGCGGCTTAACAGATGGCGGCGCAGGGCGCCGCCATCTTTCTGAGGATCGCCGCTCCCCGTGAAGTCATCGGGGAGGGCGATCCGTCGCATGGCTAGCTTGGTGTCATAACGAAGACCCGAAGCTACTTCGGGTTTAACCGATTCATTACAATGTGCTATCAGCGACATTGTAATGTATGAGGAGTAAAATCCCCATATATGCCATACTGTAGTATGGCAGTATAGGTAGGATCGATAAGACAAACTGCGGTAAAGTATCCCTAGGGAGTAGAAAAAATAGAAAATAAAAATAAAAAAAAAAGTTAAAAAAAAAATATAATAATAAAAAACCCTAAAAATTCAAATCCACCCCCCTTTCCCTAGAACTGATATAAAATAAATAAACAGTAAGTAAAAATCCTAAACACATTAGGTATCGTCGCGGTCAAAAAATTCCGACTCTATCAAATATAATAACGGTTTTTCACTGCGTTTAACCCGTACGGAAAATCACGTCCAATAGTCAAAACTGGCACTTTTTTGCCATTCAAAAAAAAAATTAAATTCTATAAAAGTGATCAAAAGGTCGTACAGTCCAAAAATAATATCATTGAAAACATCATCAAAGTCGCAAAAGATGACACCACCCTCAACCCATAACAATGAAGATGGAATGTTATAAGCACAAGAAGACGGCAAAATAAAAAAAAATTTTGCTTCATGAGGTTTAATTATTTGTAAATGTATGAAAACATATTAAAACTATACAAAATTGGTATCCCTGTAATCGTACTGACCCACAAGAATAAATTAGATGTGTCATTGTGGCGTGAAGTGAAAGCCGTCGTAATATCCAGACCACAAGACTACGACAACAAATGAAGTTTTCTCACCCATTTTTCACTGCATTTGGAATATTTTTTTCCCGCTTCCCAGTGCATGGCATGGAATATTCAATGCATCACTATGAAGTTGCAAATTGTACGCAAAAAACGAGCCATCACATAGCTTTTTACGTGATAAAATAAAAAAGTTATAGATTTTGAAGGTGAGAGTGAAAATGGAAATGAAAAACCGGTTAAAGAGCACTTGTAGCAGTTCTTGGGGGTGATGAGATTCTGTTCACTGAGGTAGTGACTGTGAAAGAAGTCTTATAGCCATTTAGGGTTGTGATTTATTGTTGTGCCATATCCGGAAGTTGTGTGGACAACTTTAAATCACTTCCTGCGCCTCTCAGAACCTGTGCGTTCTGAGAGTATCTATAAAAGGAGACCTTTCGTACCCGTCACGGTTTCCTTCACACTATTATTTTAGGATTTAAGTTTTGGGCCAAGGACCTAGTAAGGTATAAACACAATGGGGTAGACTTACTAATCCAAACTGTAGAACTGTTTGCACTAAATAAAGAAATATTTTCTGTGAATTTCTTTAACTGTATCAGACACTTTTGTTTGCCTCATCTGGTTGAATAGTTCTGTGCTGCCGTGGTGGTGGCTTCTTGTATCGTTCCAGATTTTGTGGTTTAAAGGGGCATTTATGGCCACAGATGCTTATTAGGTCCAGTGAGTTAAGTGAAACCTTATCTATATGTACATAATAATAATGTCTTTTTTTTTTCTTTATTTATTTGGAAAGTGAACAAAAAGCATCAATTTAAAATAAAATTTTGCATTAAATATTGTGATACTTTTATAGTTTAGGCTATATATAGCCATATCAAGTTTCTCAGATATATTAAACTGGCTGTGCCAGTTTTCTGTTGTACTTTGCACTTAAAAGAATGTCTTTGGAGCTTGTAATGTATTTAGAAAGTGTTTGTGCCAGTTTTGAATTGCGGTTGCACTGTGTCCAACCAAACAGAAAGGGGTGTGCTAGTGCTTAGTCAGAGTTTGCAACACATTCAATACAGCAACTTGACAGAATTGGGTTGCATGTTGTATGTTAAAAGTGTACCAAAAATGATGGTGCACAGTTCCTGAGCAGTGCAGGGAGAGCCAGATATTTGAAGACCAAGCGCCAGTATTCAATAATCTGCCACACCCTGCACACTCAAAAAGCAAACTGCACTTCGTGCAGCCAACACTACTTTTTGGTAAATCTGATCCAGTGTGTTCATACATTTTTACAGAATTTTATGGGGTTTTAATTTATTTATTTTCCAATATTGAATCAAATTATCAATACATGGATTATTATTCTCTCATGTGGACTTGAACATGTGATTGTTTAATCAAGTTGATTTGTTCATACCAAACCACAGTGTTTCAGCCTTTATTGAAGCCTCCAATATTGATTCCATATATTACAGTGAATAACAGTGAATAAATACCGTATTTAATATTCCATAATTCATGTTACTTTATACATATATAAAAGTAATAATAATCTAATAATAATCTCAATTCATGTATTCACAAATAAAGTGATTATGTGCAATAGTTAAAAATACCACGTTTATATACACTCATCATATTTACATAACCCACATTTTTCAAAAGAGATCCCGCTGCAGTTTCTGCACCTGACCCGAAGACCTACCGTGTCCATAGCAGCAGACCAGTGATTAAAGGGGTATTCTCGTCTGGGCATTCACATTCAGTTTCACTAATCTTCCATATATAAACATTTCTTCAATTGGATGTTATTAAAAAAAATGTTCCTGTGTGAAGATAATTTCTCATAAATGTAGCCATGTTGTCCCTTAGAAACGAGATGGCTTCCTTGGTTACGACCACGTCACACTCTGGCAGTGGTGGCCAGACTTGGGCTATAGAGCTCTGCCTGACCTCCTGGATTCAGCGATCATTACCACAGGACGGCTGTGCGACATGTAGTAACTCCCAGACATTTCATATACAAAAACCTTTTTGTTTATTTGTGCAATCTCTCCAGCAGAGGTGGCCGTAACCAAGGAAGCTATCTCGTTTCTAAGGGACAAAATGACTACATTTATGAGAAATTATCTTCACACAGGAACATTTTTTTTAATAACATCTAATTGAAGAAATGTTTCCAGTGGCGGCCATCCTGGTGATAACTCTGCCTACTTTAGAAAGCCCATAACATTTTGTGAATCATAAAATCAAACTATTCAAACGCCATTTTTTGACTAATGACATTGAGCTTCATTGTATTCATTTACTTATAGTATTATGGGTTTCTGTATCAGACATTCATATTTTAAAAATATTTGCACAAACAAAAAATAATAATTTTTTTTTTGGGGGGGGGGGGATTTCTTCAGCATTTTTATGGGTTGCATGGGATGTACCTGAACCCCAGACCGGAACTTAAAGTTCAGGTGTGCTCATCTCTAGTCGGTAGTATTTGTGACATGACACTGTTTTTATCTTCTATTGTATACTTATCTGTTTCTATATGAGTTGACTACTGTATCGAAATCAGTAAATCCTAATGTTTAGAATATGATTTACAGGATGAAAACTGATTACATCCTCTAACACAGGGGTGGGATTCAAAATTTTAACAGGCTCTCTACTTTAGGAGCGAGAAATCAGTTGTGTACTGTAAAAAAGAATTACAATATCATAATATTAATATAATATTAAAATAATCTTTTTGTATCTTTAAATGATATTTCAACTTTATTCCCCTTTAACCTAGAATTTAACATACACATTCAGCCATGAAAAAAATTGTTTACAAGTCTACCTGTACTGATTAATGTCCCGGGTGCTCTAGTGACCCATATCGCCTCGGTGCCCGCTGGCACGACGCTGGCGCCACTCACCTGTCCCTGTTCCAGATTCCTGTCCGCGGTCTGTGCACTTGTGTCCCAGTCTCTTAGGGCGCGCACCCCAGCTTCAGGAGATTTAAAGGGCCAGTACACCGTTAATTGGAGCTGGACATTTTCTTAGAAGGCTATTTAAACCTGCCTGATCTTCATGCCTTGTGCCTTAGAGAAAGCTGTGTCTTATGCCTTGCGCTGTTATTGAGATTTCCAGTTGTGGCCCCGGTTCCGTTCCTGACTGTGATCCTGTGCTGCCCGTCCTGACCTCCTGCCTGTCCCTGACTACAAGATTGTCTGCCGTCCCTGCACCTCGACCTTGGCTGCCACCGTGGATGAGTCACGCCTGTAGAGCAACCTGGTGGTACCATGCCGCAGCAAATCCAACCCACTTTGCGGCGGGCTCTGGTGAAAACCGGGTACCACTTAGACTCCAGTCCCAGGTTTTGGCTTGTGTCATCGTCCGCGGTGGTTCAGAGGATCCACTGCCTCTGAGCCTGACAATTATTTAGTAATAGATAGTAATAGACTGGTCTTATTTATAGACCAATACAGCCATTTAACACCCAATAAATTAAACATTTTGGGGGATATTTAAAAGGGTTTCTGCACCACATTAGCTTATAACTAGCATTTTCCCAAATCTACCACCTTCCCGCCAAGGTGGCATTGACCAGCGTGAAGGGCTGTCATGGATAGGAATGACCTAGGATGGCTTACTCCCCGCCGGCCGAGCACTTGCTGCAGCTGGCAAATTTTCACATGTGAAAAAGATAAACACTGCGTAGGGCCCCGCCAGAAACATCAAGACACCTTATCCTCTTGATGTATCTGGCTGTGTGGATGCTGCATAGATCGAGACTGCATAGATGCAGTCCACCCAGAACTACCCCACCCAGAACCAAGCCATGAACATAATCAATGCTGCGAACCCAGAAAAATGAATTACAAAAATGCTCTGTACAAATGACAAATCATTGGACAGGGAAGTTGCATTAGCATTGTGAGCTTATGGGTAATACAGGCACTTACTGCTACTTTCTGGCTATAACTCATTTCTGTTTCTGTATAACTCGTATCTTAAACTTAATACACTCCTTTGGATCCCCTAGAGATCACTATAATGCCTCTACATCAGACAATCTAGTAATAGTGCCTTTCCATATCCAAAACTCACTGTGCTCCAGTAGTTTTTAGTCACAATACCCACAGTAGCCACGAATAACAGAGCCCCAAAGTGGCCAGTACCTCATATTAATAGAGCCTCAGTAGCCAGGAGTAACAGTGCCCCCAGTGGTCAGTAGTAATGCCCCCAGTATCCATTAATAATGCCCCAAGTAGCCAGTAAAAATCCCCCCCGTTGTAATGTCCACTTTTCCAGGGGTAACATAGCCCCCTCTAGCCAGTAGTATTGCCCCCTGTAGCCAGTAGTATTGCCCCCTGTAGCCAGTAGTATTGCCCTTTGTAGCCAGTAGTGATGCCCCAAGTAACCAGTAGTATTGCCCTTAGTAGCCAAGAGTATTGCCCCCAGTAGCCAGTAGGGATGCTCCCACTAGACTGTACTAATGCCACCAGTAGCTACATTCTGTAGTAACATATACCTCCTCTTTACTTTGTTCATATCCCTCTAAGCTTTCTATTTTTGATGGCTGGGTTACACAATCGCTCATCATCCAAAAATATCAGTTTTTAGGTGTTACTTGAGAAAACCACACTACAATCCTTGTACCCCATCCGAGTCAAGTACAATTTATTCTTCATTGTTTTATGTAACTGCCCCTGCTCCATATACAGTGCACAATTTTACAAAGGCTCTAAAGTCACTTTGAGTATCATTTTCCAAATGATTTAGGCATTTTTTAAAAATTCATCTACCACTCAACTACAATTCCTCTTTAGTCACCTTCTGCTGATCAGTTTTTGTTTTGCTGCTATCACTTGACAAATAGGTTATGTTGCACAGCCAATCACTGGCTTAAATAGGTTACTACTGCCGCTAATGATTGGCTGAGGTCATGTCCTGTGTTTGAAGAGGGACCAGTAAGTGGAGACCAGTAGTGGTCCCAGGTACCATTGAAATGGAAAGTATTATTTTTTTAAATGACCCTTTAAAATCAGTTGGACAAAACCTTAAAGCATATATATATTTCTAAAATACAAAGAAATGTTCATGCTAATGTGAATGGACCTTTCCTTTAAACATTATTACTGTCACAAACATGTACAGCAACAGCGTAACCACAACCAGACTTGGGGTAAATGGTCATACTTGGTAAGCTGTGGTGAACTAACCCTGTGATGTCCCTGTGGGCTAAGGCCCTGCCTACAGAAGATACAATTGCCCTGACAAGGGCAAACCCACTTTTAGGAACCTAGTTTATGAACCCCAAAAGGCCCTACAAGTTACAGGGAAGACTTACTTCGTCTGGTAGCTTCTGGATGGATCGAATAGGTAACAGGAAATCAGAGATAGACTAGTGTTCACACTAGTACAGTGTCACACCAATAACAAACACTAATCTGAGACAGGGAAAGCGGGGTGACACTGAGAGAGGCAACAAACATTGGGACAAATATTGTATAATTATTATTATATATTATATATAATATTACTAGCAAAGTAAGGCAAACTGGGTCAAATCCAAGATGTCGGCTAGGCAATGAATTGTATAGTGTTAGATTGGTCGATTAAACGTAGCTGACCCCATAAAGAGCAATCAGTGAGTTCTGACAATTACATTGTCAACTCTGATCTCTGAAAAGTCTGAGTTTTATATGTACAAATGAATATACTGAGCTGCATGTGTTTAAATGTCTGTTTCCGTGGTAGATATACAGGTCACCTATTCAGCTTGATGCCGTGTTGTATAACCTGTATAATGTGGTTATGAGAGCACAGGGCTCAGAAGTAGCTCAGAAAGATTTCAGCTGCCTGTTATGCAAAATGTTGATGTGTACTTAGAGGCAGCTTGAAAAAGACAGCCTAGCTGCCCAAAGATTAATCTCTGATAATGGCACAGCAAAAGAGCTAACAGCTGGTGTGGATTAATATAACTAAATATCTGCTTTCATGTGATTAATAGATACATGGTTAAAACCTTTACCTACACAAACAAGCAGAGCCATAGTGTTTTTAATGTGCTAGTCTTTTATATGCACTGGTAGAACAGGTAATCTCAGTTTATTACTTTAGGCTAATTATCAGTTACCTGGAACAAAATATGAGAGCATATTTTTGTCACCAGATCGTGTACAACATGTTACAATAGCCACAGAACATTTTACTGTACATTTGACCTGTCAGGGCGATTTGGTCCACTAAACCACCTACAGGTTTTCCAAGCACCTCAAAAAAATACTCGAGGGTACGGTCACATGTACTGCTAGAACTGCGTTCACAAGCACAGTGCTAGCAAAATGGAGGCATGCTACAGCCTGTATACATTTC
Organism: Engystomops pustulosus; assembly: GCA_019512145.1. Lineage (NCBI taxonomy): Eukaryota > Metazoa > Chordata > Amphibia > Anura > Leptodactylidae > Engystomops > Engystomops pustulosus. The sequence goes on from CM033644.1 coordinate 66,586,450, forward strand.
CTCATACGTCTCAGTTCTTCAATGAAGCCGGTGTGCTACAGTGCGCTTTATTGCGCAAGCGCTGTAACTATGGAGCATGTGCAGTGAAGCCGCGGTGCAGTACGTCGGCTTCATTGCACAACTGTGCAGGTGCACAAAGCACCAGACGTGGTAAGTATAAAGTAGCCACAAAGGGACTGTCTGAAGGACGATTTGGGACACTAAACTACTGGTTCATAAGGACCTTATAAGGACCATAAGTTCCCATGACAGGTAAAATAATGTAGTTTAAAATGCAGATAAAGGGGCATTTATCACCAATTCCTGGAAACAATAGAAGTTGCAAAAATGGGCATAAATGGGGCATGGTAAGGGTGTGGTGTGGAAAGGGCTACAAGGCACTGCCAGAACTGAAATCATGTAAAAAAGTAGCTCCAAGTCTATGCTGTACACAATAGTAAACATCAGTCTTAAAGAGAATCTTCCATCAAAATCAAGCATGATAAACCAAGGACACTTACGGTACTTATAAATCCAGGTAATATGACTGTAACCTTCTAAAATCAACTTTGCAATTATTATCTCAGTGCTACAGATTCACAGACTGTTATACCTGGAGGGGGGAATTGCTACTGCACAGTGTGAGCTACAGAATGGAGGGGGTCTGGTAATGCCCCCAGAGCCCTTCTTACTCATTAGCATAATTAAAAGAAATGTTGATTTTAGAAAAAGGAGACCATGGATAACAAACTTGGATCTATGAGTACGTGATGGAAGATTTCCTTTAAGACATAATTCGGTTTCTACCTGATGGTATTAAAGGAGATGTGTTATTTGGACTGCAAAGCAAAAGCCATAAAAATGAAGCCAATAAAAAAACTGAGTTACTAGGGGTTTTTTGTCAATCTCAACGCATTTGAAATAATTTTTTTTATCTTCCCTGTATACTGCACATAATATAATAAACTGCCACAAGGAAGAACAAGCTCTGTAAACTGAAAAATATAAAAAGTCTGGCTTTTGGGAGGAGGGGAGGACAAAAATGCCAATGCCAAAACGAATAAGTGCATTGGTGGCAAAGGGATTAAAGATGTAAGGTAATCGGTAGTGGATTATAATAACAAGGGTGGTTTGGGCAGTAGCCCAGGGCCCAAGTCTCCCTGGATGCCCATGGCCACCAAAACCACCCACCAAATTTTTCATTGAGAAGGACTTTCTCCAGTGAAATCCTTGTACATCTGTTCCTGCTCTCAATACACTTGTACAAAGGACCATTTTAGAACTTTTGAATGTCCTCCAAAGGTCCTGAAACCACAGATTGAAAGCAAGCAGACGTGACAACCAGACTTGTAGGGTCTATAATGTTTATACAGCCCAGGACGCAAGGCAGTCTTAATAGATCTATGAATGGTTTGTGGCAGCCTAGACTCCTAAGATACGTTATATTTATAATGTTTGCTGAATGCTAATTCTTACCGGTAAGAAAAGGATATTACACTTTGTTCAAAGTAGAAACAGAAAAAGGCTTTCTGTTTTAAATTAGATTATTCCCGGCAAAAGCTAAAAGCCAATGTTAAAACTAGCTGATTCACATTGGTATGTTTAAGCTCTTCATGGCGTATGTGGATTACAGCTTCACTGTTTGCTTCTTAAGTGCTGGATTTCCTAGTACAAACTCCTTTACCAGTGGGAATTTCCCTAAAATCCTCTGAAAATCTTTTTTTGCTTTTATGTGTAAATGTAAAGGGTTCCCTATCTGCAGTGTTTGGGGATTATAAACATGTGTTGCGGTCTTTAGAAGGTAATAGACCTATCTTTTCATGTGCTGAGCTTCATTATGGTGGTCTAATCTACAGAGTGAATCAGTAATTTAGCATAGAGCAGTAAAGCAGTTGTCTACATAGCAGGTCCTTATCCTACTATGTGTCTGGAACCTACAGGGTGCTTTCAAACATTCAATTTTTCAGATGCAGTTTTTGAGTTCCAAGCCGGAGGTGGAGTTAAAAAAGGAGGAGCAGCTTTTCTCAATGTTATGTTCTTACTTATATTAATTCACGTCTGCTTTTGGCTTAAAAAATTGCATCTAATAAACTGAACGTGTGAACACAGCCACAATGATTGTTTTAGGATGTATTTTGGGATTCTGGAAGAAGCTGTGATTTGCTTGTTAACTCCAAATTGGATAAAGACCTCACATGCATTTTGAACAAAAGATGAAACTTTACTTCTTAAGGGTACATTCCCATGGCCGTGTGCTAGCCCAGCCAGCACAGGGTCTGAAGGAGGAGGTGGGAGAAGTGAGCGCTATTCACTACTCCTTCCTCCATAGGCAGACAAACGGACGCACTGCAAATCTACTGGAATACAGGCAGTCCCCGGGTTACATACAAGATGGGGTCTGTAGGTTTGTACTTAAGTTGAATTTGTATGCAAGTCGAAACTGTATATTTTATAATGCTAGATTCAGACAAAAAATGTTTTGGCTCCAGTGACAATTGGAGTTTCAAATTTTTTTGCTGTAATTGGACCAAGGGTTATCAATAAAGCTTCATTACAGACACCTTACAGCTGATCATTGCAATAGCAAAGCATTCAGAAAGCTTCACCAGAGGTCACAGTGGGCAGAGGGGTCCGTCTTTAACTATGGGTTGTCTGTAAGTCGGGTGTCCTTAAGTAGGGGACTGCCTGTACAGGAGAAGTCCTATATTTTGTGGCATGGCCACCTGACTCAGACTAACTATAGTTACAGACAGACCCCTCTGCCCAGTGTAACCTCTGGTGAAGTTCTCTGAATACTTTACTATAGTTCCAGACTGCAATGATTAGCTGTAAGGTGTCTGTAATGAAGTTGTATTGATAATCTGTGTTCCCATGACAACACAGAATTTTGAAAATCCAATTGTCATTGGGGCAAAAGGTTTTCTGATATTACAATTATAAAATATACCTGTTCCAACTTATCTTGTATGTAACCCGGGGGCTGCCTGTATTAATAAATGTCACTAAGATTCTTTCTCCATTGTATCATTCACCTATTCCATAAAAATGTTTTTTGCATCTTTATTAACTCCTTCAGTCCTATTTTGGCCTTTAGGACGCGGCCCCATTTTTCAAATCTTCCCTGTGTCACTATAAGTGCTTATAGCTTTGTAACACTCTAACATATCCAGGGGATTTTGAGATTGTTTTCTAGTGACACATTGTACTTCAAATTAGTTGAAAAATTTATATGATATCTTTTGTGTTTAGTTATCATAGCTCCCAAATTAATTCATAACTTGCATTTCTCAAATGTCTGCTTTTTTGGCATGTTTTTTTAAGATTCCACATATTTTACTAGAATGTCATGAGGCTTAGCATTTGGGCGCCATTTTTCAAATTTTTTGGAAAATCACCAAAACCTATATATTTATGGCCTTGTGCTTATCTATATAGTTTGTAAGAGGCCTAAATAATAGAAAGACTAGTAAATTGCCCCATTATGGAAACTACACCCCTCAAAGTATAATAAAACCACCGGTGGCACTTGCGGGATGTCAGGGCTGCCCAGAAGAGGATCGGATCCCCTGGTAAGCCGCACGGGGGATTCGATCCTCAGTGGGAAGACCCTTGACTGTGGCGAGTAAGCCAGCTCTGATCTTGAGTGAAGTGCGGTGTCAGCTGTAATATACAGCTGACACACGCTGCTTCTTGTGCTTGCTCGGTTCATGAGCCGGTGCCAGAAGGTATACGTAATAAATAGAACATCCCAGTGCACTAAGTATCTTCCCGCAGGGATGTACTATTAAATCCAATTGCGCATAGGGGTTAAACGACATCTACCACCAGGATGAAGGATTGTAAACCAAACACACTGACAAACTGGTGTGCACCCCCTCTGACAGGATCTACTCTTCTTTAGGCTTCTTATGCCCTGGTTTTTAAGAAAAAAAAGACTTTCAAATTGATGCAAATGAGTCTGACGGTCTCCATGCATAAGAAGCTAAAAGAAGTGAAGATCCTGTCAGAGGGGGCACACACCAGTATGTAACTGTGCTTGGTTTACAATCCCTTGTCCTGGTGGTAGATGTCCATTAAGTATCTTAATTATTGTCCCTGGTAAGAAAAACATTTGTACTATTTACGCCCATGTTTCTTACTGTTATGAAAGCTGAACCATAACTAGTCAAATTATTATGGAGAATCTACCAGTTTCCTAGTGACCGCACAAGTCTTGGGAGACTACATACTTCTTCATTTTAGATAAAAATACATTTTTTCATATAGAAGTTTATTACCGTCCATTTTTATAGTTTCTTTTATATTATCCATAATTAAATCCTTATAGGCTTGCCTGTTTCAGCCCATTATGACCAAGTCATTTCATTTAGCATTTTCTTAGTTGAATACCAAAAGACCTGACTTTATCATTATCTATGTAACTGTTTGGCTTGTTTTTATGTGCATTTTGTGGTTAATTTATCTCATTAAATGTATTAATTCTTCTGGAATGAAATACTGCAGACAAATACCTCTCAAAATAATGACCCTAAGAATCTACTATTAACCTTCATTAAGGTTGTATCAACTTTGATTGTTATGCCTGCCGCGTCATTTTTGTCAACAGTAGGCCTATTCTTGTGATCACCGGGGTTCCAACAGTCAGACTCCTGAAGATAGGGGATAACAGTCAAAGTTGGTACAACCCCTTTACGTGGAGGAGTTTGTAAATTTTTCAGTACCCAAGCTCTGTCTCATGAATTCTATCTGTGAAATGCTAACAGTTATTATCCGTCAAAAAATTTAATCCATTAAACCCACAGTTTAAAGAGAACCTGTAAGCATATGACCCATTTGATTGTTGCTGGGACCTGATCAACATGTTTATAAATCATTAAAACCATTAAAAATATATGGCACTCAGATATTTAATTGTGCTAGCCTATACTTGCCAAGGGAATGGTAACTTTTATCTAGAGCTCGTACTAATTACCCTCCCCCCCCCTTTAATTAGTATGAGCTAAATAATTTCACTAATGACAGTGACAGTCAAATAAGGTATGTCATTCATTATTAACGGCTGCTTCACACCAAGTTAGATCCTTGATCCTGGGGCTGTGCAGGTTCATGCTTCAAAGACTGAACCCACTCCTTGGCTTTGGGACTCCAAGCACCATATTGATATATAATGCACAGAGTTCCTGCTTCCCTGATATACATATGGGATCATTACATTACCAACACTGCTATTTAGCAGGGAAGCAGGAACTCTGTGCATCATATAGTCTTCAGTCGTTCAGTGAAACCGCTTTAGTGATGTGGATCACCATCTCTCAGCCGGGGGAAGGGGAGGAGAAAGGAATTATGCACACAAGAGGAGTGCCTTATATATATTATATATGTGGAGCAACCGCCTAAACAGAGATGCCCTGGAGCACCAGAACCTATTTTAAATTGTTTTATAAATCCTTTTTCTCAGAAAGGGCAATGTTTGGTGAAAAATGAAAATAAAAGCCTGTATAAGAATTAAAACACCAACCTGTAAGTGAGTTTAGCTCAAACCAGTAGTATAGTAGTATGCTAGTGGTTGATTTCCATTAATAACATTTTTTTTAAAGAAGAGAGCCCAGTAATGACCTTTGTAGCCCCACACTGGTAACTGGCCCAAACTGATGCTGTGCCATTCATGACAACCCTCCATTTTCTATCATTAAAGCGGTATTCTGGGAATATGAATGTTCCATACAAAACCTCATAATGCTATAAATTAATGAATGCAACAAAAAACAATGCCATTGATTGCAAAATGGAACTTAAATACTTTGTTTTTATGATTCACAAAATGATATTGGCTTTATAAAGTAAGCAGAGTCATCTCCAAGTTGGCTGCCACAGGATACTACAACTCCCATGAGCCCCCAGTTCTCAGTAACAGCTCCTCCCTTTCATGCTCTGTTCCAAGTGATCTCTGTGGTGATGATCTAACAGACCATCTTGCTCAGTTAGCACAGTAATGACAACTAATAAACTACATGTTTCTCTCACCTACTATATCACTGCATGTTCCATGCTGAATGTGTCACATACTTTACTGGTGTACCATGCGCCAAATACAGTGCGATGTAAAAAACACTCTCTCCTCCTTTAAAGGTTCTGGCATTTGGCATGGATCTTCCACAAACAACACCACACCTGGCTACAGTTTGTGCTGGTATTGCTGATCAACTATAGAAAAATGAATGTAGCCGAGCTGCAATACCATGCGTTATCAGACATGGTTTTCAAATCTGAGAGAACCCCTTTAAATCCACCATCTAGCAAATAAAAAAAAAATTACCTGCCCAACATACAGTACTAGATACAAGGCACTCCCTGATTCTTCCAACATAGTAACTGTACAATTTAAATGCATCCTTTTGTCCCCTGAGCCTCTTAACATAAATTCCCATGTAAATGTATCCCTCCTGTCCCTCCAGCCTCCTAACATGTCATACAGTTGGGATGTGTGGCAAACCTAGTCTTGTTGTAAGGTTTACCTCTCCATAACATATATTCACGTCGCCCCTTACCTAGGTACAGATGCAGACAGTGGGCCTCATTCTTCAGAAGTAGTGTGCAGAGTGCTCCAGATTAATCAAAAGTGGCGCACATTCTTCATTAATCTGCCGCACCCTGCACAGCTTAGGAGGTGTGAACCAACTTTCTTTTGGTGTACCTTTAACATACAGTGCGCGACACAATTCTGTCGAGTTGCTGTAATAAATATGGTGCACGGTCCGACTCCCCTTTGGGTGCAGAACTTTTTGGTGTGGCGGACACAATGCAGCCGCAAACACAAAACTGGCACAAAAACTTCATAAATACATGTGCAAGCAGTTGTCATGTTCTTTTCAGTGCAAAGTCAATCAGAAAAATGGCGCAAAAGGCTTAATAAATGTTTTGTATCTTCTATCTGCAGGCTGTCAGATTCCCCCTCTCTGCAGACCTCTACTTCTTCTCTGTACTACCTTCCAGCTAAGAGGCTGGAGGAGGTGTAAACCTCAGAGCTATCACTTTTAATCAGTGAAAGAGGCAATCTACTTTTTAGGCTTCATTCAGATTCTGTTCAGGATTCTTGATGGAGGGTGGGGATAGATGCCATACACTGATGCCATCCCCCATAGTCTCTAATGTCCTCCGCTGATACTGCTCTCTCTAGCAGGAAGCAGGAGAAAAAGTGTAGCCTGCTGTACTTTTTCATCAGAGCTTCTTGCCGGACATGACATATACTTAGCAGAAGGAGGTGGTATGGGTCAGAACAGTCACTGAGAGCTTTAAGTACGCTTTAAGCTCCAGTTCCCAAAAGCCCTACCTGCTTGCCTATGTGCATCCTAAGCGTTACGGGACTACCACAAACATAGCGAGACACAGAACAAAACAAACTTACACAAAACATGCAAGTGGTTGACATTCCCGATTGAAACAGATGAAAAATAGATGCAAATCAGGGGTAAAACTAAGTGGATGATATTTAACATGAGCAGCAAATGTGTCTAAGGTGATAGGATCAATCTCAGTCAGTTACAAGGTGTGATTAATTCACTCAGCAGCAGTACATAGGCTATTGTTCACACTGCTGGATTAAGGTGAACCACATGGAAATTCAGCTCCTCTTCAGCATAGTAGTGTGAACAGAAGAAGACGTTGACACATTGACAAGAGATATATTCATATACATTCTTTTTGGTCATTTATATTAATATAATAGGAAATAATACTGCAGAACAGAAACAACTAATCCTTACACCAATCTTTTCTTTTACCCTCTTGGTCACTCCATCTTAACAATCTACTTTATTCAATTTATGAATGTGATCAGTTTAAACCTATCTCATGCTTGTGGGAGAACCCTCTGAGACAGCCACTTTCGATCAATAGTTATCACTGTCTTTAAAAAAACCATTTTATATCTTTGTAATCTGTTCCCAAGGTTCACCTTTTATTCACACAGACTGTGAGCCCTAAGACTGAACCAACCAGACAGTCCCTACCTACTTACTCAAAACCACCCTAGCTGGTTGCCAGTAACTATGCTGATTTAAAAAAAAATTCAACAAGTGGCAATAACTGGTATGTGGACAAACAGAAGGCACCACACAATCATTGCACAAAACTTTATCAATACCTCCCAACTTTTGTACTGTAGAAAGAGGGACAAATATGAAAGGGAGTAAACATTTTAGCACTCTCAGCCCCACCTGTATTTCTCCCTTTCATTGTGGTTACCATCTCTGCTCCCCTGCTCATTGTGGTCCCCTGCTCTAAATAATTCCCTTTTCATTGTGTCTCCCCTCTCAATGTGCTCCCTCTCTGTGCCCCCTCTTATTGGGTTCTCCCTCTCTGCTCCTCCTTTCCTTGTTGCAGAATAATAAATAAATCAGTTACTCACCCCTCTCAATTCTCCTGCAGCAGTCCTACTTCCTTCTTTGCCACTGATATGTGCGGCTCTAAGGCAGCAGATACAATGACATTATCCCGTCATGCCTGCCGGGCTCTGCTGCACATAGCAGCCACAAAAGTTCATTTGCATTAGTCGCATTCTGGGACATACCTCCCGTTGCCCGTGAGCAGACTCCAAAATTCGGAATTGTTTGGCTGGATCTAAGATGTTTAGGAAGTATGCTTTGTGGGATTTTTGATGGAAAATTATTGTTTTTAATTTTGTTTTCTGAGGCCCTTCCCATGAGCCAAAGATTGGTGCTAGATAGGCACTTACAAATGTTCGTACCAAACCCTGGCAGTTTGGGTTCCCTGGACCTGATGCCAATCTTTATCGGAAATTTGGTTTTGTGGGTCTGGCTGAATGCATCGCCAGTAGTGCTGGTAACTTATGTGGCCTTGATGCCATTTCAAGGAGGATCAGCACCCCACAATGACCATAATGTTGGCTAACATCAATTTAAATGCCGTTGAGTCTGCGGGGCAGGGGTATAAGACGCTAAAAAAAATAGCAGATCCTGACAGAGGGAGCAAACACCAGTATTTCACTGTGCTTGGTTTACAATCCCTGATACTGGTGGTAGATGTCCTTTAACACCTGTGATCTCTGGCAGCATCAATCACTGAACAGATTTTCAAAAACTTTTATGGGTTCACTGGTCACTAAACATATGCTTTTTCCTTGATTTAAATAACTATATGGCTACTGTTGCAATTTCAAAATTTCAAAGATGAGGAGTATAATTAATTAATACAACAAATAAACCTATAGTACATTTTTTAAGACAAACCAACAGTTAAAAAAACAGTAAATAGTGAAATACCAAAAATTATTAGGCCAAAATACTTTACCTGCATTGAAAAAAGTAAACAAAAGCAAGAAATGTGTGTATATTATATATATATAGTGCTATATTGATATGGTTGTTGTGCTTGTCGATTGAAGTGAATGGATCTGAGCACATAAAAGTTCCTCCCTTCATTTGAATTCATAATTCATCTAGTCTAGTAATTGCCTCTTTTTCTTTGAATACAGAGACTGTTAATGTCCCTGTCCTTCTGTTTATGATCTGTGCAGCGCCAATTTTTTGCAAGATTATTCCAATTTATTTTCCCTATAAAACTACTAATATTCCCTCGATAACATAGGTATATAATTGTGTTGATTCATTGTTAAAGGGGTTAATTCTTACAAGCCTTTATCAATAGCAAGCTATAAAGGCAGAGAAATGTCAGTTCCTACAAAGTGCACAGATGGTGGTGGATTTCTGATATTTTATTGTTTTAAGCCTGGTGAGATGAGAATTAACGGTTATCATAATGAATGCAAAAATTGATTTCATCCAGTATTTAATTACAGAACTGATATTCATTAGATGCATTAAAGCAGGTTCACATGAGTTCATGTGACAATATGGTGCAGGCAGTTGGCCAGGCCACAACTGTATAAAGGGCCAGTTGTAATAAAAATGGTAAGGGCAGTTTGGAGCCAAAATATAATTCCACATACAGTAAATGCTGTATTTAGATCAAAATTCACAAAATTCAGTTACTTATTTTATGTTTGGAAAGATAGACACTAGAGATGAGCGAACATACTCATCCGAGCTTGATGCTCATTCGAGCATTAGCTTACTCGCAACTGCCCGTTGCTCGGATGAATATTTCGCCAGTTTGAGAAAATGTCATCTCCCGCCATTTTGCTTTTTGGCGGCCAGAAAGAGAGCCAATCACAAGCCAGAAGACTCTGCAGTACACCCAGCATCACATGGTACACTTACATGTCGATAGCAGTGGTTGGCTGGCCTGATCAAGTGACCCTGGAATATACTAGCCACTGCCCGCGGTGCTCGGATCTTTCTCTGCCTAGATGCTGTTAGGGATAGATTTGCTGCTGGTCAGGGATAGTGTTAGGGTGTTATATTAGCTTACTGTTAGGCAGGAGTGATTCTACAAGAACCCAACAGCCCTTGTTAGGGCTACAATAGCGTTATTTTTTTTTATTTGCTTGTGGCTGGGCTTGCTGGCATTAGTAGTGCAGCTACTACCATATTGTGACGAATTTGCAGGGAGACTTGCGAACGTTATTTTTGGCTCTTAATGACACACATATCCATTTCAAACAGCTAAGTGGGACAATTTATTGGGGGTTTGATTGAATTAGGCACAGTCTGACGATTTTTTTTTTTCAAAAGTGAAAGTGAAAGTCACAGCACAAAATCCTTTTGTGTGGTGTCAGTGGTGCAAATGCAATTTCATCTAGCTGCTACTGTTTAGCAAGCTAGTCTGCAGAAATCCCAAGCCACATTCTCTCTGCCGGTGAAGCGTACTGTATGTCACATGTGGCGTAATCAAATACGATCTTTTGTTCACATCAATACCGGGACATTTAAAAAAAAATTTCTGTGTTGGTTAGAAACTAGCCATAGCAATCATCTTCTGAGGTTGCTGTCTGATTTCTTCTGCACGTTTTGTTCTTCTATATATCCAAAAAAAACAAACATAAAAAAAAAATTAACAAAAAAAATTTACCGTTTCTCTTTTGTCTATAAAATAGACTATTATTTGGAAAATGTTGAACCCGAGGGCTAAGAGTAGAGGACGAGGGCGTGGGCATCCAATTACTCGAGGGGTCAGAGGCCGTGGTCCTGGGCGGGGTGAGGGAGCAGGGGAGCTACACTCCCTAGCTTCATGTCTCAACTTACTGGGACTCGTGGTAGAGCACTGTTGAGGCCACAACATTTGTCCACCAGTCAGTCTTCCACGCAGTCCACCCATGTTACCCAAGTGAGCACTCCTCCAGTTCCTCCACCTCAACCTCCTTCCCCCCAGTCTGCCCCCTCCCAGGAAAATTGCAATTTGATCCGGCATACTCTGAGGAACTGTTTTCTGGAACCTTCCCAGAGTCACAAACCACTTGTCAGGTTGCTGCTGAGCTCTTTCCTGATGCCCAGGTTTTCCAACGGTCGCAGTCTGTGGGTGATGATGACATTGTTGATGAAGTGGAAGAAGTGTGTAAAGAGGTGTCGGGCGATGAGGAGACACGGTTGTCAGACAGTGGTGAAGTTGTTGTCAGGGCAGGAAGTCCGAGGGGGGAGCAGACTGAGGGATCGGAGGATGATGAGGTAACAGACCCAAGCTGAGACAGAGGTGAGTCCTATACCAGAACAGTTTGGAAGAAGCAGTGGTGGGGCCAGACGGAGAGGCAGGGCCAGAGCTGGTGCATCAGCGCCAAATCTTTCATGTAGTGAAGCTCCCGTGGCGAGGGCTAGATGTTCTCAAGTCTGGAGGTTCTTTAAAGAAACAGTGAATGACCAACGGACTGTTGTGTGCAACCTGTGCCACAGCAGGATCAGCAGGGGTTCCACCACTACTAGCTTAACCACCACCAATATGCGCAGGCATATGAGTGCTAAACACCACATTCAATGGAACCAAAGCCGTTCACCTCCGGCCGTGCCCACCACTGCTCCTTTCCCTGTGTCATTTGCTGCCTCTGCTAGTCAGCCCCCTGCCCAAGACCCCGGCACAAACACCTCCCACTCGAAAACCACACCTTCGCCTCCACGATCCTCCATTTCTCCATGTGCAGCATTCCGCTGTCTTTACCCCAGACACTGGAGCGCAAGAGGAAATACAGTTCCACCCACCCACACGCCCAAGCCCTCAATGTCCACATCTCCAAATTACTGAGCCTGGAGCTGCTGCCCTATAGACTGGTAGAGACTGAGGCCTTTCAAAACCTCATGGTGGCGACCGCCCCTCGGTATTTGGTCCCCAGTCACCACTACTTTTCCCGATGTGCCGTCCCAGCCTTCACCAGCACGTGTCAGACAACATCATCCGTGCCCTGACCAACGCTGTTTCTGACAAGTCCACCTAACCATGGACACGTGGACGAGTGCTGTCGGGCAGGGCCACTATATATCACTGAAGGCACATTGGGTTAACTTGCTGGAGGCTGGGACCAAGCCTGACCCTGGGGCCGCTCATATTCTGCTGATGCCGAGGATTGCGGTCTCTCAGGCCTACTATACCTCCTCCTCCCACCCCTCCTCCACCTCCTCCGAATTACCATCTGTGGGCCTGGCGCCATCAGTCGGTAGCTCTAGGCGCAGCAGCAGTGCCGTCGCTAAGCGACAGCAAGAGGTGCTCAAACTGCTGAGCCTAGGCGAAAAAAGGCACACCGCCCAAGAGCTATTACAGGGCATCACGGCGCAGACCGATCTGTGGTTAGCACCGCTGAACCTGAAGCCAGGCATGGTTGTGTGTGACAACGGACGTAACCTGGTGGCGGCTCTGCAACTTGGCAGACTGACACATGTGCCATGCCTGGCCCATGTGTTCAATCTGATAGTTCAGCGGTTCCGCAAGACATACCCCAAGCGAGGGAGAGTAGGGGAGCAGGCAGCTTGTCCAGCACCCCAGCAAGACACTGTCACCTGTCCCCAGTCTCGGCAGAGTAAAGGTGATCTTTACAGAGAGATGGTGAGAGAGTACGTAGCTGACCATACCATCGTCCTAAATGATCACACGGCTCCCTACAACTACTGGGTTTCAAAACTGGACATCTGGCCCCAACTGGCGCTGTACGCATGTTGTCAGAGTGGGTTTTCAGTGCAGCTGGTGGCATCATCAACGATAAGCGCACACGCCTGTCGACTGACAGCGCTGAGAGGTTGACGCTTATCAAGATGAATCAGACATGGATTTCTCATGATTTCCATTCTCCACCAGGAGAAAGTAGCTCTCATGTATGCAATCCTCCTCCTCATTCTCCTCCTTCTCCTCCTCTTTGTACACTAAAGCAGAGGCAACTGGCTATTTTCTGGAGGGCCACCTACCCGGTGCTCTGTTTTAAACATTTTTTGGGAGTGCCACATACAGGTACTCTATCTATTTAATTTTTCTGGAGGGCCATCTGCCCGGTCCTCTGTATTGAAAACTTTTTTGGACTGCCACATACAGGCACTATCCAAATTTAATTGTCTCCATAGCAGCCTCCACACATCGTCTCGATAGCTGCCTCCACACGTCGTCTCCATAGCAGCCTCCAGATGCCGTCTCTATAGCAGCCTCCACACGCCGTCTACATAGCTGCCTCAACTCGTTGTCTCCATAGCTGCCTCCACACGTCGTCTCCATAGCTGCCTCCACACGTCATCTCCATAGCTGCCTCCACACGTTGTCTCCATAGAAGCCTCCACATGTAGTCTCCATAGCTGCCTCCAAAAGTCGTCTCCATAGCTGCCTCCACAAATGTCGTCCCCTTAGCAAACGAGCTGTGTCAGGCTCATTTTTCGGGTGTTTCGCCAGATACGTTATGGAACTTGGTCACTCTGTCGCCGCCATGCTGTGTTATTGACTAAATATACCATCAACCTTTTGTTCACATAGGAAATCATTTCAGGGCTTCTTGCTCACCTCCTGTGGTTCCTCTCTGCCGCCATAACCAGGCTAAATACTGATATGTGTAATACTACACGTTATCCTTGCCAAAAAGAATTTTTTAAATTGGTTTGAAGCCTGAGTCCATTTGGGGTATGTCGCCATGCCACTCTCTTGCCTGCCGCAGCTGCCGCTGCCTCCGCATGCCGTCCCATATAGTGTCAGGGTCAATTACTGGGTGTTTTAGATGCTATCTTGCCTCATTCGGTCACTCTGTCATCGCCATGCTGTTGCCCATAATTTTTGCATAATGGTGCGATTAAGCAGCCTCAGAGGCATCCATGCATGCTGCCCCTGCTGTTTCCTGTCCATTGCATGCTCGAGTCTCCCACTGACTTCAATGGGTTCTTATTTGAAACGAGCATCAGAAAAAGTTCAACTCGAATAACGAGCACTCGAGCATTTAAGTGCTCGCTCATCTCTAATAGACACCCTTCTTGTTGTTTTACATTTTTTAATTTAATGTTTTTTTAAGCCTCAGAATGTGTCATGTGTAATGTGGTAAAGCTTGGTGAAATATTGATCATAGTGTATATGGCAATAGAGAATATAGAATTGCGGATTTGGTGCAACCCCAAACAAAATCATTTTTGATCTGTTTTGTTGGGTGTAGAATTTCTGTACGTGGTTTGTAGAGGATGTAACGAATCTGAAATTGCGCACTTTATATACAGTTCTCTGTAATGGGACTAATTGTGCCTAAATCTATCTGTAAGGCGCCACAGTATATAGATCTACATATATCACCAAGGTCACAGTATATGTCTTTATTGCTTATAGGGGGTACTGTACATATGTGAATAAGAGAGCTCTGTGAATATGTAAAATAATTTGGGATTCTGTACATATGTGTAAAGAGGCCCTGGTCCTTGGTGCGGTGTTTCAGTACATTGCTTGCTGTGGTATTTATATATTGAGCTCTGTCCTGGTGCTGTATTTCTGTATGGTGGTATGGTGGTTCTGGTATTTATGTTTTGCGCTATGACAATAATTCATGGCAGGCATTATATTGTGATTTGACAGACATTGTACATGTTTTAATTAAGAGGGGGTCAGTGTAAATGCTGTAATTAATTCTGGGGAGGCATTGTTTAGACCAATGTAGTGGAATCACACTGCCTACACTATAATGTATACATCCGTAAGCACTGTATGTAGTATTTTTTATTTGCAAAGAAATGATATGCTGCAACTGCTGTAATTCATTTGAAGGGCATTTTATATATTTTAATCACAATGGACGCCAAGGGGTCGCTTTTTGAAATTCGCCCTGTAGAATTAATCCTAAAAACTGCCCTGACCAGGAAACATTGTTCAAAATCTGCCTACCAAGAATGGAATGGGTAAGCACAAGTCAAACGTGTTAAAGAAAATCTAAAATCAAAATCCAGCATAGATAAACCAGGGACACTTACTCATAGATGCAGGCTCCGTGACCTAATGGCCTCTAATGGCCTCCTTCCTACCTCCCTAGCGTGGTACACACATGTGGAAATGAGACTTCTACATGAAGTGTTTCCATGATAGTAAGTAGCATCATAATGTTAGTATATGATATATCTTACTATGCAGTGGAGTCTGACCACTGACATGCCACCAACCTATAAACCAAAGATGCTGCAGGACTATCAGTTCTTTCAGTGCTGTTACTAACAAGGCTTTGTGTAGATCATTGGGCACAGTTCATTCTTCTGTTTGTGAAGGTCTGTTTGTTTTGGTATAAAATAAGTTATTGATGGCCTATTTCAGCTAATTAGTCAGTTTCCATTAAGTTCTTCAGTCTTGCACAAGACATAAACAATGTAGCCAGTAGGGGGCAACATTATTCAGCGATGCTTCCCCCTGCTCATTGTGGAATTTTGGGAGGTGAATTCCCTGCAATGATCCTAACTCCCTCAAAGGAGGACCATATGCATTTATAGGGACTTTCAGACTACAATGTAATGTTTAGGTGATGTGTTCTCATGAGGAATCTCTTTATCTGCCTCTTATAATTACTGTGTATATGCCTGTTACATCACAATGTCACATAAAACAGCTCCGTAACTAACATGTATGCTTGTATTATAGGGGCAAAAAGGTTTTGGTACTGCCTGGCAATATATGCAATGATTTAATAAACAAAGCTTTCCTATTACATTTATATTTTACTAGCTGTAGCTCTCGGCATTGCCCTGTATGGTAAATAACTGCTCTTAGCTACAGCAAAATAGAAAATATTTTAAATGTATCTATAGACTTATCTCACACTGTCCCTGTCACTGGCAGAATTTTTCAGTGACTGTATGTTGTTGGCAGTCTCTTTCAGTGAATGTCTGTCACTGGCAGTCTCTTTCAGTGACTGTCTGTGGTTGGCAGTCTCTTTCAGTGAATGTCTGTTGCCGACACTCTTATTCCAGTGACTATCTGTCTCTGGCAATCTCATTCCACTGCCTGTCTTACTCTAGCACTCTCATTCCAATGACTGTCTGCCTCTGAAACTCATTCCAATGACTGTTTGCATCTGAAACTCATTCCAGTGACTGTCGGTCTTGGGCACTTTCACACTCTCACACTCATTGCCTATAGTAACCAATCAACGCTCAGCTTCCAATCACGGCTCAGCCTCCAACTGCCACAGCAGCAGCAGACAATTGCTTCGGTATATGGTGGTTAATAAGTGGATTTTGGAAAGCGTGGGGTGAAAATTTCAGCTCAAAACCTGGTCTATAATGTGCCCTGAGTCACAGGCATCAACTATTCAAAATTTGCTGATTGTAAACGTTACGGTGCAGATTGTTTTAGTGGACATACACACACACACATACACTCGGCTTTATATATTAGACTAGCTGTAGCTCCCGGCGTTGCCCTGTATAGTAAATAACTGCTATAACAAAATAGAGTGGGTTAACAAAAAATATTTTATATGTATCTATAGACTGTCTCAGACTGTCTCTGTCACTCACCGCCTCTTTCACTGACACTGTCTGTCTCTGGAAGTCTCTTTCAGTAACTGTCTGTCACTGGCAGTCTCTTTCAGTGACTGTGTTTAAACAGATAAAAAACACACAGCGCAAGCAGTATAACAATGTGAATGGCTCAACAAAATAACATCTGACATATGAATAGATATTAGTACAAAATTAATATAATGTAGGTGGTGTCACGCACGTCATATGGAGCTGCTGCAAAAAGTCCTGATATCTGGAACTGGTTAGTATCGGATGCGTATAGTGAGTGGAAGTAAAAAAATAATCAGGCCAATATTGCGCTGCTCTATTTTCATAGTATTTTATTCTCAATACGGTAAAATAGACAAAGCGTTTCGGGGTGGACTGCTCCCTTCATCAGGTCTGAAATTTTTTAGTCTCCTCTTTTAGCTTGGACCAGGTTATTTTAGCTTGGTTAAAATAAGAGTTAGAAGGAGGTAATGGTACCTAAGTATCTCCGGGACTAAATGCTATGTTTGATCCAAGATAGAGTTAGTCAGATGTGCGAGCTGGCATGAATGCTGTGAGCATAGCACAGTCATTCCAGTGACTGTCTGTCTCGGGCACTCTCATTTCAGTGACTGTCTGTCTCAGACATTCTCATTTCAGTGACTGTCTGTCTCAGACATTCACATTTCAGTGACTGTCTCTGGCTCTGAAATTTTCATTCCAGTGACTCTCTCTGTCTCCACTTTGCCTATGGAGAGATTTATCAGAAGTGTCTGAGAGCAAAACTGCTCTAGTTGCCTATGGCAACCAATCAGAGCTCAAGTTTCCTTTCTGCACAGCTGTTTATAAAATTACAGCTGAACTCTGATTGGTTTTCATGGGTAACTGGAACAGTTTTACCTCAGACATTTCTGATACATCTCCCACCAATCTCTGTATATCTATCCATCTTATCTAACACAAAAGCATCTCATACTCATCTTATACTCATCTTATACTGTAGTAACCAATCACAACTCAGAGCTCATCTTAATGACCTGTGGCAGAACAGCAACCAATCACAGCTCAGCTTCCAACTGCCATAACAGCAGACGACAATGGCTTTGGTATATGGTGGGTAAGAAGTGGATTTTTGAAAGCGTGGGGTAAAAATTTTGGCTCAAAACCTGGTCTTAGACGTTCCCTGAATCAAAATTTGGTGACTGCAAGCGTGACGGTACATATGCCTTTAGCAGACATACATACACCCACACACACACTCAGCTTTACGATATATTAGATTCAATAGGCGGACATCCTGAAAATAAAAAATCATATATATTTTTAAGAAGTTGATGAAATACTTTCTTTTTTATGAAAAGCATCCACTTATTTTTATATACCATGCCACAATCCTTAGATGTATGGTCTTTATGTATGTATGTATGAATAGTTGTGTAATACTTTGTGGCTACATCTGAATTTCCTGTGCCAGGAACCCTAATCCCTTTTGCCTATTCTAGTTGCCCATGACCTTTAATAATGCAAGCTCCATAATTATACTGGTATATCAGCAAAACATATACACTCACAAGATTTCTGTAAAGTACAGAGAGTGCTGGTGGGCATGGAAGCACAGAATGATTGGAGACACCTTATAAATATAAAAGTGAGGCACTTTAAAGAACAGGCACTATTGCATAAATAAATGAGGCATTATATAAATGCTAAAAGGACTTGAAGCTCTTTGCATGCACAGATAGGGTGTAGTATTTTCCAGAGAATCAGTATATGCTCACCTTTCTGGTTTGTGATAGGGTCACGACCACAATAAGTGCTTGTTTTGCTCACAGGATAGCCACTGGTAACCGCCATCTGGGCTTGGTTAGACGTCTTTAATATGGAAATCCCTCGCAATTGCTAGTTGCTAAAAAAAAAACACTTTTAGGCGCTCTATCTTGAAAAGATTATTAAAAAATGTCTGTGGATGCACAGAACACTGTAAAAGAGGGGGTATTTTAACTGGAGATGGGGCAATATAATAATGAATATGGGGAGAAAAGTTACACTATATTCATGTGGTGCACCTTATATTTTTTTATTAATTTTGGCAGCATTTTTTGATTGGAGAGGTGCACTTTTTTGAGATTCCCTTTGGTAAAAATCCTATAAACTGCCTTTATAGTATATACAGGGATTGCGCCTAAGTCACATATGAGCATCACAAGACAACTCTGCTGTTGATTCTCATAATTGAAATGTTGTAATCTTTTTTGTGCCAATACTTTTAAAAAGTCTTAAAGTGAATTTGTCACAAGGACACCTGCTGGTGTTTATAAGTCTCAGCTGTTTTAATTTGTATAATCTTATCAGGAGTAGTCGGGCTCCATTTAATGATGGTATTGTAATTAAGTATTTGCTGGGTATTGTTGTATCTGCAGCTTATCCCTGGCTCTGTTCTGTAGGAATATCTATACTTACTAAGTAGCTTCTCTCTGTGACTTTGGTGAGACATTCTGTGAAGTTTGTCTTTTCTGTTGTATTCACTCACCACTTCTAGTGAGTGTATTTGGACCTGCTATGGTTCTTATCCACTATCCCTATCCGCTCTATTGCCCTTCTTCCTGCATTCAGTCTTGGTTGTGTGTTTGTGTGCAGCTGGGATTGCTTGTTCACCAAGTTTTTACTTGCAGCAATTGTTTCATTCAAATTAAGTACACAAGACCTTAGCATCCCTAGTATCCTTTAGTCCTTTCCCCAACTATTTGGAAAGGTCTTTGTGTTCAGAGAGGGAGAAGATGTCAGGCCGAGGTTAGCTGAGTAAGCTGACCCACATTAGCTTAGCCTTGGAGTAAGGGACAGTTTTCCCTTCCCTGTTTCCCTAGTTCTTGCTGCTTTCTTTATATTGTTTCCTGCTTCCTTGTAAACCTGTCAGTGTCAGTTAGTGATGGCTCACTAAGCCCTGTCCCCAATACAGTGACCCATCCCCTTGTTTTTGGGCCATCCCCCCGTTACCTCTAAATTTTTGGATTAAAAGTTTAGTGGGGATGGGTGGCTGGCTTCTAAAAACAATTCCCTATGTAATTACACAAGAGCTGGGTCTTTATAGTAAGCATAGCCTAATGATCTAGTTCAGTGATGGTGAACCTTTTAGAGATTGAGTGCCCAAACTACAACCAAAAGCCACACATTTTTCACAAAGTGCCAAAATGCCAATTTAAAATGACTTATTGCTCCCTGCTCTGTCACAGATTTCGAACGTATTGGCGTACTGTGGACACCAATACAGTAGAAAGAGGGAGATATTATCATTGTTGCTTCCCTTTAAGGTCCACTTAACAGCATGAATCAAAGGCCTGGTTAAGGGGCTCCAATGATAATCCGGCTCTGTCCACACCTCCTTGCTCCTCTTGCACTTCAAGTCACCTTAAAATAGCACGTCCTGAATGTGGCACGTCCTGGGCTGCATGTGACTACAGGAAGTCTTGAGTCCTAAATGTCTGGGTAATGGCCTTGGTGCCCACCCGTGCCCTAGGTTGGCCACCACCGATCTAGCTCCTATGAAGAGTCGGACTTCCTATCACTATTGTCAGTATCCTCTTTTCCACACTCATGCAGCTCCATCACCCTTCTCCACTTCCTTTCATGTGGAGAATAGTATGTGGGATAGTTTGGAGTAGAGGAAGAATGCATGAGGAGAAACAGGCACACAAAGGCTTCGGGTGCTTCTCCCTGGGGACTCACCACATGCTGCTAAAATAAACTTAAATAAACTACCGAAATGATTCAAAATGCAGAAAGGCATTTTTAAAATCAGCATGATATAAGCTATTGGAGCCTGTCACAAGCTAAAAATGATCTTAATGGTGACAGGTTAGCTTTAAATAGGATGTATGTCTTGCTGTCCCGCCCGGCGAGAGGTATGTGCTGGGACACAACAAGAGGGGCAGCTTCTTGGTGGGCACAATAAGAGGGGGAGCTGCTGTGGGAGGGCACAATAACAGGGGGAGTTGCTGTGGGGGCCACAAAACACAGGGAAACTGCTGGAGGAGGCACAATAAGAGGGGGAGCTGCTGAGGGTACAATAAGAGGGGGAGCTACTGGAGGGGGCACAATAAGAGAAGGGGCTTGTGGGTAGCAAAATAATGGTGAGCTGCTGGAAGAGTGCACAAGAAGAGGGGGTTTAATATGAGTTGGAGATAGGGGCAAAATATCGGAGGGGTTACAATTTGACAGGGAGATTGACTTAGTGGCTTAGGGCAAAAAAAATTCTGTGGTGCGCATTCTGCATGGCATCTTTTGTCAAACTTTCCCCCCTATGAAATTTGGGGGTATTCTAGCTGTGAATTTTCATGACCAATGGGGCAAATTTATCATACATATCAGCCCCACCGATGCATATTCGCAGCGGGATACATCAAGAGGCTTCCGCCTCTTGATGTATCGGGGCGGGAGGCTGCGAAGCCTGGCGTAGAAAAAAATGCAGCCGGCAACTTTTCACATATGAAAAGTCGCCGGCGGCAGCAAGTGCGCCGGCGCGGGGACAGTTACACCTCGCGCCGGCCCACTCGCAGCCGGGCGCTCCCTCCGCTCGCCCAGCTGCACCCCCCCTTCACGCCCCACTGGCGTGAAGGTGGCGGATTGGGGGAAATAATCGCAAGTGCTAGCACTGACGTGGTGCAGAGGTCCTGATAAATATGCCCCAATATGTTGATACTAGGACTGCTGTAGGGGGATTTATCAATCCATTTACGGATATGTCATAGTTTGTACCAAAAACTGTCTTGTGCCACATTTATCAAGATTTAAAGACAGTTTTTAGAAACTTTTAAAACTAGTACAACAATTCAGAGCACTATAAGAAGTCTTCTATTTTAACAAATCTCTGTATAGTAGAGTTGTGTCAGTTACATCTCACAGCAAACTGGCTGTAAAGATTGTCAATCTACTGAAGAATGATAAATGATGCAGTATTCTCCTGAAACTGATTGTGTCATGGGACACTGTGGTCCTTTAGCCATGGTACACTATTAGTATCACTTTCATGGACGGCCCTGATATTGGGGCACTATATCACAATATCAGTATTTAAATGTTAAAAGTGTAAAAATGTTTTAATGCTCAAACTGTGGTCAACATTTATATCCAACAGGAGATGAACCAAAAAGCTTCTTTTTTTCTAAATAGGAAAGTATTTAAACAAAAATAGAATTATACAAAATGGAAGAGATCTAATCCTTCTAATGACATTACCATCTCTTTTAGAATGAAAGGAGTTACTGTTACTACTGCCGGCTTTTGTATATTGTTATCAGAAGTATTGCATGACACAGATGAATCCAGAGGCATCACGTGTTAGGAGGAAACACATGTTACAGGCTGCCTGTCACAAGACTATAAAGGATTACTATACAGCCCTATAGTGAGCTAAACACATAACAGTCACATGTCATCTCAGTGACTTTACAAACTTTGCTGGACCTCCAGATTGTAAAATGAGTGCATTATTATATTATAGAGAAAAAGAATATGTTATGTAGATATTATTTTGAGCATGATTTATAGTAGAAAACAAAAATCTGCTTAAATCCCTCTACACAAGAGCTGGTCATTTTAAAGAAGTTGTATAAAGTTTGCAAATGATCCTGTATCCACAGGATAGGGTGTAATAAACTCATTGGTGAGGGCCTAAATGCAGGGATCCCAAACGTTCATTAGAACAGCTCCAAGCAAACTCGAGAATGGGGGTTTCACTCTCACTAATGGCTGCAGCTTTAGGTCCAGAATGCATTTTGCTCCGTTTAAGGGCTCATTCACATGGCCGTCTGCGGGAACCTACATGCGGCCCACAAATTTGCGGCCGCATGTATGTCCCAATAGACGGCAATAGCGGCACGGCGCAGATACGGTGCCACACATGTGTGGCACCAATCCGGGCCGCACACCGCAAAAAGATAGAACATGCTCTATCTTTCAGCGTGTGTGCGGCCGTGTGCCGCTATTCTCTATGGAGGCAGGAGGGGTCACCTCCTCCTCCACTCCAGCACACGGCGGTATGCCAGCACGGCGGGCATATCGCGTGTGAATGTACCCTAATAGTATTGGAATTACAGAATTTGGTGAGCACAGAATTAGAGTATATCTGCTGCTCCCAAATGACTGTGAGATAGCGTCACAGTGTCAATCAGAGACGAGGTACTCTCTAGAATACACCCACTTCTCCTTACAACAGTTTAACTATTGGAAAAAATAAAAACTACATTTCATCTCATTGAAAATTAGCTACTATATGAGTATCATAGTATCATAGTTTATACGGTTGATAAAGGACACATGTCCATCAAGTTCAACCAAGGAAGGGAAGGGGATTAGATTAGGGAGAGATTTATTGAAAACAATTCTATATAACATAGCCATCAATGTTATCTAGGTGTAAAAAGGCATCTAGACCCTTCTTGAAGCTCTCTGCTGTCCCTGCTGTGACCAGTGCCTGAGGCAGGCTATTCCACAGATTGGCAGTTCTCATAGTAAAAAAAGACCTGTCGCCTCGGGTAAGGAAACCTTGATTTCTCCAGATGGAGACCGTGCCCCTAGTCTTTTGATTTGATTTCATCTGAAACAACTTACCACCATAGAGTACATTGAGACATTGACCAAATATTTTTGAAAAAAATGTAACTGCCCAAAAGTTATAAAACATAAAAAACTATATGTGTTTGGTAGAAAATGGTCTGTGTGCATGGAGCAGTTGAGATGCATCACCTAATATTGTTAGGTTGTGTAGGAGTGTTATTATACCAATGTACTATATAGCCCTGACACTTAGCTGTTGGTATGATAGTAGGACAATACATCTTATGGTGCAAATGGAAGGAATACCAAAAGAATTACTACAAGGCACCATAAGGTTGGCCCTGGTGGCAAAAATTAAAAAATGCCTCCATGCAATCAAGGACTTTTTACCATTGGCGGTACTGCTATGTGGCCAAAGGTGTCAGAGGATCCCGGCAGTATAGAAATTGTTGGAACATTAATGTTTAACCTATTGCATGCCAACAGTTGATAGAAAATGACCTGGGCTAAGCAATTATCTTCTGGGGAAAGAATGACTGTACTGTTCTTGCCTGCATTACCAATGTGAGTGTCATAAGTCTCTCCACACTGCGGATAATGATAAATCATACTACTAATATGATTTCTTCAAAGCACTGGATATTGTGTGTCTATTATATACAATGTACAATGTAGTTTCCTGTGACTACAACTCAAGCCCACACAGTAACAAGGGTAAGAAAATCAGTGTCTGCTCAGTTGAGGTGTATATCTGACCCAGAGAACATAAGGCGTATCTTGCGTGAGTAAATGTCACTATTCTTTCATTGCTTTGGTACCTTGAACATATAATCTACTTGTCACTGGGCCAAATAAGGTTGGCGTCCACAGAACTAAACAATGAAATGTAGAAAATTTTATTAAAAAAAAATCAGGAATACATTTATAAATCAGAAGCTAACAAAACACACCCAAAATAAATACAAACAAATCTTATAATTAAGCAAAAATGGAAAAAAAGGGTTAAAAAGTTATGTAGTTTAGTGTTACTCAGTGTGCTCAGAATAATATGCTCACATGTTTGTTAATAACAAGTAACCCTCTGTACAGCAGCATTGCATGCCTTCCTTCATCCGCATTAATGGCCACAATTGGCATTTTTGTTCTTGGCAGGAAGAGTAATTTCCAAGTTCAAAGGGTTAATTCTTTAAAGCAGGCTTATCACCTAAATAACTGTATTCACTCTATGTTGCAATCTTAATGGGGATTATTTCTTTTTGGCATAAAAGTAGTCAAATTGAGGGTTTTTGAGACTTTTCCCTGCTAAAAAATCTTACAGGACTATATACACCTCTTCATTAATCTGGTGTAGACATAGAACTACTGCTTGTGCAAAAAGTCTCATAAAAAGTCTCAAACTTACTCCAGCCCCCTGCTGGTCTATGTACTTGTATGCATTTTGAGATTTTTTGGGACTTTTTGAAAAAAAATCAGACAGCAAATAGGAACATTTATTAAAGGGCCAAAGCCAGGGCAGCGGAGTTCCAAAAATAGACATAGAACTGTCCCAAGGACAATGGTATAACTTGAAGCTGATGGGCCCCAGTGCAAAGTCGGTGCCAGGCCCCCAACTATAATGTATGGTTTATTGTACTAGTCTTCTTATATGGGAAAGTGGGACCTTATGGGCCCCCTAAGCCTCTTGGGCCCGGGTGCGACCGCAACCTCTGTCCCCCCTCAAGTTACGCTAAGTAATGCTAAATAACCCCCAATATCTCTAAATCTTTACATTTGCCCCTCACTCTATGGGGCACCTTTACTAAAAACGGTCTATGTGCAATTTGCCTGTGTATAGTGCAGGGGGCGCCAGATTCAGGAATTGTAGCACCTGTTCTTCATGCATCTGGCGACTCCTGCACTGCTCCGACAGAGTGCACCAACTATTTTTGGTGCACCTTTAACATGGGGTTTGAAACTTACTTCTATCGGACTTTGCATGTTAAATGTTGCGCACGATCCGACTGTGCACCGGAACGCCCAATTCAGTGACAAACTTTGTGACCCATTAAGTATAGTTGTGCCGCGACACAAAAGGGTCATGTGCATGCACTTCTTAAATACATATGCAAGCAGTTTGCACAAGGACCTTAGTAAATGTGCCCCTATTTTTTAAGTTGCATAACAAAATCTTGATCATTAAGCCTTAAAAAAAAAAACTCTTCTTTAATCAGATAAAATTTATATACGAATGTGGTTTTAAGTGAGAAATAATCTTTTATATACAGGAGCAAAAAATTATCCTTATACAACCGATAATGGTTGTGGGGATGATGATGGTGTATGGGATAATATATCTTCTAGTCATCTATCTTAGACATTACTCCCCCAAATTAAAACCTATACAGTGCCCCCTTTAATTAAAATGTACAGTGTCTTTCAAAAAATGTAACATTGTGCCTGTGATGAATTATTAGTATTATAGAGCTTTACCTAAATACTTCAGCAGAACAAAGTTTAGTACATAAATACAGAACAAGTATGGAGTTCAATATATAAGTAAAGTACTAGAACCGATGTTCATACAGAAATACAGCACCAGGGCCAATTCCCGGGCCATATATATATATATATATATATATATATATATATATATATATACAGTATCCCAAATGATTTAACATAATGCACATGTATACAGTACACCCACAAACAATTCATACATGCAGACCCCTGTGACAAATATAGATACTGTGTCTCCTGTTTTAAAGGTAGATAACACACTGCAACAACCCCCAGTATATAGGTAGCCAGCACACAGCAGCCCCCCTCCCTCCACACTATATAGGTAGCCAGCATACTGCAGCACCCCCCCTCCCCCAAGTATATAGGTAGCCAGCACACCCCCTCCCCCAGTATTTAGGTAGTTAGCACATTGATCCAGCAAATTTCTTTACACCGGGTTTCGCCCGGGACCGTTGCCGATCTGGCCCAGTCAAAGAGCGGATATTCTTTCACACACAATATAAAAATGACTGTTATATTTTAACTTTATCCCCTGGTCCGAGGTAGCCAGTCAATGGCTTAAGTGTGTCTCCAAGAATTTTTAGCTGGGTGTAGGCCCAAGTACCATGGCGAGACTGGAGTTGGGAAAGTATGGTTTCTTTTTACTTCCGACTCTAGCAGTCAAGGGGTTTTCCATAGATGCTTTCTTTTTGCAGTGTGTCAGTGGCTTGAATGGTCTGGATTAGGTGCAGATGGTCCCATCACTATAACTGCAGAGCCTCTGTATAGCAGAGGACAGCAGTGGCAGGAGGTGCAGCACTGGACTGGAGGCAAGATCAGAGGTATTACATATGGATTATCTTTATATTGTCTGGGGCCAATAGTAAAAAAAAGTGTTTGATCCCAAACAACCCCATTAAGGTCAGTGCCGCATGGGTCGTAATTGTTGCAACTAGAACAGTGGTTCTCAACCTTTCTAATGCTGTGACCCCGCAATACAGTTCCTCATGCTGTGGTGACCCCAAACCATGCAACTCGCAGTAAAAACACAGTAAAATTGCGGCTCCGATGGCTTTAGGCGACCTTCGGTTTTGGTCGTTCGACCCCCGCTGGGGTCCCGACCCACAGGTTGAGAACCACTGAACTAGAATAAGAAAACGCTTAAAATTTTTACAGTTGCGGCATCGTGGATGGGATTCAGGGCAGATTTAGTAAACTCAGAATATTTCACACAATGAACTTGGGCCTTGCCAATACTGTGTTCCTACATTATAAATATATATATATATATATATAATAATATTCTACATAACATTGACAACAATAATATATATTCTTATGTTTTCTTATACCATATTTAGATTGTTTCTTTTGTACCAAGTGATAAGACCATATTTGAGGGGCATGGACACGTAGCCCTTTCCTTTGGTCAGTATTATGCCAAGTCATTTTCCTAAGCAAACTCACCCACAGCTGATCTTTTCCATAGTGTGCGTCCATTCACCCATGAGATCACCCTTTGTATGAGTATATTATTTCTGCCCATCTTTTTTTCCCATTCATCTGTGTAATTCTTGTGAACACTGAGTTTGCACTTTGGCTGACTACGGCCAGCAGGAGGACTGTGGTTAAAAATTTTCCCACCATACTGTGCAATGAGCTGTAGGAATATTAAGTTTTCTCTGCATAGTGGGCAGAGGAACAAAATGTTGGTAGATTTCATTTATGATTGAAGGCTTTACTTTTTGGAAAATAATCACTGATTCCAGTGTGTTGTTACTCATAACATTAACAAGTTTGTTATTTACTTTTGAAATCTCTTCTTCATTTGTCTTATAGAACTGCATGAATAACGTCATAAAAACAGTTTTTCTAAAAAAGCTTAGTTTGTACAATCAATAAAATAGTATAACAAAAAAAATTATAGAATATAGTGTAAGGGGATTAGGTAGTGGGGTAATTGTGTCCTGGGGTAGACGGGCACTTTTGTGAGACACAGAAATGACACAGTTTGTTTGGTTCAACTGGCCGCAACCACTTTTATTTTCAATAAAAACTTAAAGGCAGCAAAACAAAGTATAAACAAAATAAAGCCCTAGGCCGTCTGGCCACTAATTGAACATAGGTTTCTCTACCTACAAGATACTGTGCCTACTGCACAGCCTTCCAAACAACACACTGCAGCAAACTCACGGTTGTATTCACCAGGTCCAGAGTGAGCCCTGTGGGTCAGCACTACTTTCCACAGCACAGCTTTAGGCTGATAACATGGACATCCCAAAATCTGGACAGTCTGGTTGGAGTGGAGCCCACCATCACTTCCCCCCTCCAGCAACACAGGTTCCAAAAAACCCAGTACAGAGACGCCTGCAAAACAACTGACATCCTCGTTGCTTTTAAAAACATTTATTTGTGAGGTACCTTGGGCAAATGTATACCCCATCCACTACTTCTCCACACACTCTGTTACAATAGGCAGATGTTTTCTTACAAAAATTCCTTAAAATAATAATATAATTCTAGGTATAGGTCATCAAAATCAGATCAGGGGCCTAACACTTTTCCTCCTCGCCGGAAAACAGCTTGGAAATGAATAATGTTTCTGTTTTCAAAGTTATGACCCTTGGTCACATGACCTCATTGCATTTTACTTCTATTCAAGTGAATGGGGATTACCTCTAATACAAAGTACAATACATTGCACTGTTTGACACCTTGGAATCAAACCAATATAATAATATCATAATCACAAGCCAGTTTAACCTTTATTTTTAAGGTTGGTTTAAAAAAATGCACCTTCCTCCGAAAAACACCACTGTTTTTTATCCAATTATTTACTTCTCCCCTTCCAATAGCCATACCTTTTTGTGTTTTCAGTGCTGTGTGAGGGCTTTTGGTCATTATGCCTTTGCCAGTTTTCTGGAGGAGAAGGCACATGAATCGACACATCCCCAACAGTTTTCCTGTTTCAACAGCCAGCATGCCACTTTGAGCGTGTTGGGGAGGGGGGAAGGCAGGGATTTGCTATAGTGAGACTATAGCAGAAAACTCTGCCGGTTCAGAACTGGTCTAGCTGACTAGGTGATTTTTTACAAATCTGGCTTTCTCCAGTTGATGTTAGATTTCATCAAAAAATTACATAAAAAATTAACATAACAGAGGAATACCTGAATACCAGTGGCCACATGGCATGTTTTAGGGCTATTATTTAATTTGAGCTCTCCTAATGTTGCACCATTTTATATTTAGAGACAGTCTACTCCACTAATAAAACAGATTACATAATGAAAACCAAAATTTTCCTTTAAACTTGTCTAAAAATAGCAATACAAACATAAGCATGGTAGAAGTGAATGCGATTGAAGTGAGGCTGATAGTGGGGCTAGGTCCTGGGTCACTTGAGAGCCCTGACATGCCCCATTTTATTATGCACTAATTTAGACACTCAATAGCTGCTAACGTAGAGTGACAGCACATAGGAATAAAACAGAAACAGGAAACAATCTCCTTGCACAGAAGCATTCCATTCACCAGACTCCCAGTGACATAGAATATTAAGTGACGAGTGCACTGCCTGTTCTATCTCCTATTGACTCGTCTACATGAATGATTCACAGCTATTTAGGTTGTGTTACCTGGCTTTGATTTCTACAGAACGAAAGTAAAACAACTATTGACTGTATCAAAAAGTACAGTAGTCTCACATTATATGATATATAAGGAGGCAACCTAAACGATATTCGCTAACTGTAAGTACATGCACACTGTTGACCCTGGTATCATGGAGAACAAAATGAAGGCATTGAAATGAAAATTAACACAGCAATGTCCAATACATTTTATTTATTACACAAAATGAATAATATAACACATGCAATAAAAAACATAAATCAACAATTCAATAAATACCATATACAAATCTGTATATTTAAAAATTCAGTTATATATGCCCAGAAGGGCCCTTGCAAAAATTATACGGTACTAGCAAACCTTTTGTAGAAAATGTTGAAGATTCTATTTTTATCCACTTAAAGCGTTCTCTGTTACTCCATATTATATAAAAATTGATTCCAGAACAAGTTCTAAGTTCACATAGTCTATACTTAGGAACAATGTAAGAACAGAAATAGATATTATACTTGCAAACTCAGTCCATAAGCAAGCTCCCTTCTCCTTCGGCATCCTCAAGGCATTGGCCATTGTAGAGTGCGCAAGCGTCTCATGTCACCTACGTAGAGTTATTCTTGATCTGAGATACCACTTCGCCGGAATGTTGGAATACCACGGAAGCCACTGATGTTTCCAGACAATTGTACACTTTGGATTTAGAGTCAAATATCTAAAAATAAAGAGTAACAGAATCAATTCCAATTATTTGTGCAGCACATAGCTTAGTGTCAGCATAATTTATAGATACATAGAAGTTTTGCTTGAAAAATTCCAAATGCATTTCTGAGCTTCTGCGCCTTCCTCAGTGGCTACAAAGTTATATAGGATATTTAATCATCAAGGCAAATTTCAAAAATGTGTTCCCCTTCCCCTGGAAGTCATTGAAATATATGCAATGCACCCAAAAGTATAAATATATTAAATACAGTGTTATAAAAAGAAATGAGAGTATATGCAGATACGGGTGCATATTCCCTGCCTCTCTAAATGGCTGGCACATTGGGTGATATCCCTGCTTGTTACAAACATGTTTATTCACAAACACTATAATTGTTTTATATGAAATAGAGGCAAAGCATCACATGAATCTCAAAGTTTCCTTATGCCCCTTATAGATTGCATATTGCACATTACCCACACATTTAGGAAGTGCTGAACCTGAACACACCAACACTAACTGCATCATAGGAGGCAAAACATGGAGATGGTGGAGATGATAAAGGTTCACAAAGGCTCAAAGCTATGATTTGTAGATAATAAAAAACACAATACCTGTAAAATGTCTGATAATACTGGCTTGGTATCCAGCCATGTCTGGAAACCCCACATTTTGAGGAATCCTTTTGTTTGTCATATGTGTTAATCCCTCACTATATGTATGGCAATCACAAGTTCTTCTTCCTTGAGTAATAAATGAGTCAGCAGGGACACCTATTCTCTGGGGTGGTGGGATTACCATGCCCCCATGACAGGCACTGTATATGCTGAGTATACATTTTCTGGGAATAGACAAGTGCCCAACATCAACCATAAAATGTCTTCATGAGAAGCAGATTTGGAAACTGCTCTTCCAGGACACTGCAAGTATAAGCCAAATGTATGCAAAAAGGCACATGAAAGTGAAAGAATGTGGATACATGGCAGTTATGTATCAGGGGAATTTAATGGTATATACACAAAACTTGATGTGAACCTTGTTCAATACTATTAGTTTTAATAAAATGTACTTCTATATTATACAGCCACATACTGATAAATAATCTAATTTACCAACCATAGTCACATGCAAATGTGAGGCTCAATAGTTAGGAACTTATGAATATTTGTCCCTTTCAGCTATAAATAGTAAACTTATACATTTAATAAATTGCTACACTTAAAAGGATATATTTATGGTTCATATATTCTTTTTGCAGGGTGTTACTAACTAGTGTTCCAGCTACTATGCAGAGTGTATCCTTTATTGCTTTATGCAACTTGGTGCAATAAATGCAGCATATATATCCGATTATATACTGTACATTTTGCATATAGGAATTTTATATACAACACTTTATATAATAAGTGTTCAGTGTAAGTAATGTTTCTTGACAATTACATTAATGAATAATTTAAGGCTTTAACCTGTAAAAGGACATGTCTGAGATGTAGACGTGCCTATGTGGACAGTCTTAGGTTTTCGATAGAGGATTGTTGGATGATTTGAGTATTTCATGCAGAAATCTCACTGAAGTTTCAAATTAGTTTTTAGAAAGGATTAGCTGTAATTAATGCAGGGTGACCTCCTTTCTCAATGCTAAAAGAATGAGTAGATTAATGAGGACCCCTGAAAGGGCCTATTATGTCCAATTGTCTCAATTATGCAAATAATGTTGAAATTTTTTAGCAGAGGGAGCAAAGTTTCAGATTAGAAGTTTCAGCGTTCCTTTTGCAAAGTAGGCATTTTTCCAGTTACTATAGTCACACAGAAGGTTTAACAAATTGGAGATTTGGGCATTATCAAAGTAGATTTGTTGTGCCTTGTTCCACCATGAGATGAAAATACCCTCTGGGCAGGGAGATGGATCATGGGACTGGTAAAGGATTACCTTCAAAGGCAGTCATGAGATTGGCTTGGACAAAGAGGCTGCTCACATGCTTATCATATGAGATTCTCTTCTTAAAGTGTCGGCAACCCTTCTCCTCAGGGTTTCTCATGAACTTCCAGAAGGCAACCAGCAAGGCAAGACGCAACAGTCGGTCCTTCAAGAACTTCTGAGGTAGGAAGATAGGAGCAGACCTTTGAGGCTACATCAATAGCCTCCTAAAATTACTTAGTTAACTTTTTGAAACTTTTACTAGCAGACATATTATTAAAGATTCAAATTTGTGACATTCAATATTTCTTTTCTTTTTTTTGTGTATTTCAATATTTTACTTTTATTTTTGCTCTTCACTGGGGACTCATCCACCATTGTTATGTATATGCATAATGCATGATATATGTACCTAATCATTTTTAACACTGAGAGGAATAATAGAAAAAATGTTTATGGTAAATTGAAAGACGTGAGTGTGAAATGAGTTGATGCCATATATTTTTAAATAATTGTATATTTTTTTATTTTGATTGATATATGTTTGGTCAATAGATGTTAATACTAACATTCAGGGAAACTTAGCATGATCTACTTTCACAAATCACTAGTCTCATGATAATATTCTTAATTATTCTTAGCATTAATCACTCTTAATTAAACTATAATACCTTTCAGAGAAACTTACAAAAATCCCTCATCATTTAGTTAAGTGTTCATATTATAATTTGAATATTTTTATTTCACCAAAAAAGCCTGTGTTCACTTAAGCATTGGAGGCTCTGTCTCAGTTTGTGTCTCAGATTCTGTGAAAAATAAAAAAAAGGATGTTGCAACTAGGTGCTACAAACCTATAATAAGCAACAGAGCAGTTATGTATAAATCTTATATCTACATACCGGTATTCTGTGGTACTTTGTCATATTCTCCCCCTAAGCAAACAGTGATGACACATGTTGTACAGGCCACCTACAGGGCTAAGTAGTTACTGCCCTATATTCTACTTACAATATGTCATTCAATCCTCTTTTTAGTCACATGAAAATGATCATGAACCATAAAAGCACAATCATATGATCACTTTTTTTTCTATAAGATTGGTAAACAGTATGCCTTTCATCAGATTTTGGTCTGAATACGATTATACAAGTCATGGTTGTAAACACTTAGAAGCCTTTTGGACTACCATCACTTGTAAGTAGTCTCTTTAGTGTTAATTTTGCGGTGGAGTAATTCATCTGAAAGAAGAAACTACAACTTTGATAATTAGGATTTGAGCATATTATCTATCTATCTATCTATCTATCTATCTATCTATCTAAGGTATGTATGAATAAATATATACAAGTACTACAGAGAACCCTTTAATATTTAGTGTTCTAAGTTGTTGAGCAATTATAATATGATTATTATATAAGTATTTATATAGGTCTTTGAAATGGAAATACTACAGATATGGAAAATGACTCCCTGCTATGAAAAGTGTCAGACTTAAAGTACGGTATTACTTTATATTAAAGTGAGAAGAGAAAACTGAAATGGCAAAATGTGCATAATTTCACATATTATGAAGTAAAAGAGACATAGATCTCTAGTAGAGCAATGTGATTAGTCAGGATAGATGGGATCACTGAGGAATTAACAGAACATTTGCTAGACACTTGATCTTACTGCTAATATCTGTTATTCTCTAGACAAAATAGCTTTCCTATCCTTCCGCCTTACCACTACAGTTAATCTGTCATAATCCTAATAGATTCTACACTTTAGCAATTTTATGTTTCTTAACCCATTTTTTTGTACTACAGGAAATAGCAAGTCTTAAATAATTATAATTATGTGTCCTCACATCTTACAAAATGTACATTTTTTTCGTGTCTGTACTGAAGTTTATGAACTGGATTATACATGTAGTCGGAAAGAGGACTAAATAAACGAGAACAGTGAAACTTTAGAAGCTTCAAAACAGACTTCTATTATTTTACCAGTGTTCTAATTTTTCTATTCATGAAAACATATATAATATAGGAGTTATTCTTCTTACAAGAATTGTACATCTTATTTGGGTACATATATTTTTACATCTTAAACCTGATTAAATGCTGTGACGACAACGAATTAGAAAATGGGAAACATGTCTTAAAAAAATTATTATTTGCCAGAAGTAACCGTCTTATGGACAATGTATAGGATGTATGTTTAGTAACTGCACCACTCATTATTTTATCTAATTAATTTGTGTGAAAGTAATACTCAAGGTACATTAAAATAACAAGGTACTGTTCCGCTTTGTTATAATATATGATGCATGGAGGCCTCTACTGAAAAGAGAGCAAATGTAAGAAAAACTCCCAAAGAGTAATTCCAGTTTTTCTCCCTTGTACTTTTGGATTTGATTTTATTATGTACAGTGGATTTCTAGGTAGAAAAAAGAAAGGCATGTTCAGCATTGCATGTATAGTATACATTAGGCTCTATTATACATACTGCTGACCTAGCCTAAAAATCATGAAGTGAAGCATTAATGTGCCATATTCAGAGTTGAAACAACAAGAGATAATGAGTAAATTTATTATCAGCATAGTAACCATAAAAATAATTCAATTATATAGAGAAGAACTGAATTGGATCAAAAATGTCTGTGAATTGAATGGGATTGAGAAATCAGTTTAATGTATGACATAATGTATGGCTTTGCTTTCCAAGAAGGAGGACAAAGGTTACACACACATATTTTAAAAATGTTTCTGTTTCTTTTATTCACAGGGTCAAAAGGCTTGGATAGAAAAGACATTTTTCAAAAGAGAATGCATCTACATAGTTGCCAACAGCAAAGACAGCAACAGGTGCCTTATTCTTCTATTGCTATAATAAAGAGGCATAGTAAGATATATTCATTTGTAGTCGATTTATCTTTTGCATAGTTTGATTCATGCAATGTATCTAAATGTAATTACTATGAATCTGATGGTTATATGAACAGTAAGCCTGCCAGTTATGTATGAAATGCCCAGACAAACAAAAGCCATTTTCTGTTATATGAAATGACAGAATGTGTTATGGATCTGTCATAAACTGTTGGTGCTCTGCTTTCAGGTGTTGCTGTGGTCAGCTCATTACTCAGCACATCCCACCTCCTCAAAATGCAATAGCTAACAAGAATGGAGAAGATAACAAACAACTTGAAACTGTGCCTGAAAAATGGTCCATAAGCAAACACACGCAGTTAAATCCCACAGATGCATTTGGAATACTGGAGTTTCAGGGGGGAGGACATTCAAATAAGGCCATGGTAAGTATTTACCATGACCATACCATTTATTTTACACTTGGTATTTGTATTTGCTGTCTTGTTGAGTTTATATCTGAAAAATTCAGCAAAATGTTGTTCCTGTAAATAGATTTTTTTAGGAAAGCCACATCCCTTTTGTTCTACAAGCATTTGAAATGCGGCTCAAATTTTTGTTTGCAGTTTACAAAGCTATTTTATCTCAAACAGATTTCTTAACACAAAAGAAGATATCAAAATATAGTGATGGCATATACAACATCTTGGCACCATACACAATGAATATAAAGCACAATAAGCTACATAAAAAACATAACAATCCTATTGTCCACATAAAACACATACAACACTAACACACACAACAGTAGGGATTGGGTTAGTCTTGACCTAGCTAATAAAGTATCCTTCAAGTAAAGGGATGTTAGAACTTATAAGTCTGCTAGTAGCATTATTTTTCCACATGTTATATAATATTGTAGATATATTCCTGTGTTTGCACTCTCACTTTAAATTGCTAAGGTTGCAGAGGTTACAGCCCAGGGCACAGACTCCCACCAGGGAGAGAAAATTTGGAATCCCTCTAAATCTCACACAATAGGTGCATTCATGTCAAACCTGAACCCTGTCAGAGTAAATGGTGTGGATAAACCCTGACAGAGGCCAGTGCACTTGAAGGTTAGGTATACAAGGCTATATTAGCAGAATGACTGTCATTACAGTAGTTTCTCATGTATGCACTATGAAAAGTGCATAAATATCAAGTATATTTTACATTTTCATCTACAATATAAATACATTTTTATTGCTAATCCATGCAGATAGAGTAATTGTCATTAAATATGCCACAAAGCACCAGGATATCAGTATATACATTATGTGTCCACAAGTGAACGCCAATGAACTTCAGCGAGATGACTTTGTATACAGTATTGGTTAGTAGACATGTTGTAGGTGGACCTATCTCTGATGATTGGAAGATTGTTCTTTCTGAAATCAGGGAAATGGAGAAATTCTATTTATCTTGTCTCTTACTCTTAATATGGTAATTATCTTCCTATAGTACATCCGGGTATCTTACGACACAAAGCCTGACTCTCTACTTCACCTCATGGTAAAAGAATGGCAGCTGGAACTCCCTAAACTTCTAATCTCTGTACATGGTGGACTCCAGAACTTTGAAATGCAGCCTAAACTAAAGCAAGTGTTTGGAAAAGGGTTAATCAAAGCTGCCATGACCACTGGGGCCTGGATATTCACTGGGGGAGTCAGCACAGGTATGAACTGCTGAGCATTTGCAATATTTTGTGTCATTAAAAGGTAACAAAAGATTTTAGGCTCTTGCAACTAGGGCTCTCATTCCTATGGTTTCATCTGACAATGTTATTGCTCCATAATGTATTGTTTTATTTGTAAATGTACCCATGATCTGTAAAGTTTAGTGTGCATAAGGCCCTTAAAAAGGTTGCAATTCCTTGGACAAAGCTACTTTTTTTGCTACTCCCCACATTATGCAACCCCCGCACCATGTGGGCAGAAAGGGGAGTGCAGTGGGCCGTGTTGGGTCGTGAAATTCCTGATGCAGGTTACAGCGCAATTCTGCATCAGGAAGATTCGTTCTGCCCACTTCCTTATGTGCCCTGCATAATATATATAGATTATACTTTATATAGAGGCCAGAGCCTCGAAGTATATCCGACAAAACTTTTGAACGACCAGCGCTTGATAAATTTCTTCTATACATTTTTCCACTTCATCAAAAACCTCATTGATTTCCTCATCAATACTGCATCAATACCTAATGTGTTTTGGTGTAGTTTTTGAAGTTTTGCAGCCTCCTAATGTCATTACTACAGTATAATAGTGCTGAATCCTCATTAAATATTTCAACAAATTCTGGCAACAATTGACATGTTACTTCTTTATTTCCTGTTTGTGGTTTTTCAAAGCCACTTAAGGAAAAGCTTTCAAAATATTAGAAACTCAGAAATGATGATACCTCATTGGTGTCTGATCAAAATCTTAGATAGCTGTTATATTACCCGATAAATGAAATGTATAAATAGACACAGTTGTTGGTGGACC
Organism: Engystomops pustulosus; assembly: GCA_019512145.1. Taxonomy (NCBI): domain Eukaryota; kingdom Metazoa; phylum Chordata; class Amphibia; order Anura; family Leptodactylidae; genus Engystomops; species Engystomops pustulosus. Next base: position 66,623,904 of record CM033644.1, read on the forward strand.
ATTTGGGTACTGCAACATAACCCTAATGTAGTGAATGAATTGTAATACCACACACAAATCTTGGACTAGAAACCTACTGTTTCTTATAAAAAAAAATAAAAAAAACCCTGGATATTCTAGAGATGCAGGAAAACATATTTGACGTTAATTTAATAATCAAACTATTTTCTAACGGTGATATTAATGCAGCTAGTTACTATTTCTTATTACAGGTGTAATCCGTCATGTTGGCGATGCCTTGAAAGACCACTCTTCCAAGTCCAGAGGAAGAATATGTGCCATAGGAATTGCTCCTTGGGGAATTGTGGAAAACAAGGAGGATCTTATAGGAAAAGATGTAAGATATGTGACTGTGGTAGTACTGTATTGTACAGACATAATTTTGTTATATAGACACTTATTTGTTATATATGTTAGGGCTTATTCAGATTTCATAGACCAGGAGAACATGTGGACCCACTGTAATAAGGACATGCAGACTTAATTTTTTTTAAATTAACAATTAGTTTTATAACTTTCCAGTGATATATTGTGATGGTATTGATTAAATTAACCCCTTAATTAACCCTTTTTATTAGGAAATGTTAATATGTATTTTTAGACATATACTGTATAATGGAGAATCAGAAGTGTCTGAGAGGAGAACTGTTCTAGTTGCCCATGGAATCAGAGCTCAGCTTTTAATTTTTTTTACAGCTGTTTATAAAATAAACCTGAGCTCTGATTGGTTGCCATGAGCAACTAGCACACTTTTACCTCAGACACCTCTGATAATTCTCCCAAAATGTGTTTTTTTTTTACACTATATGTCTTCCATGAGATCATAATAAAACCCCTAGGGGTTTTTTTTAAGGGGGAAACAACTCCCTGTGGGAGCAAATGCTGTACTGAGACTTGATTAGATATTTACTGGGTCTGATAAAAATCCAGCAGCTCTGATCCACTCTTTGGCACCAACGATTGTGTGACCAATGGGTCAGAACTTCAGCTGCCTCTTTTCACAACACAGTGCTACATCAGTGCTATGTAGTGAGGAAAGGAGAAGGTAGAGGTGGTAATAAAATAATTGTACTGTCTAAGGTCCTAGACTGCCTCAGCCAGCCAGGAAACTACAGTGGCGCCAAAAGACATTGCTGCAGACTCGAGGTCCACAACATCCAACGTCTAAAGTCAGTGGGCAGTCAGGATCAAGTTATGTAACAATTGTGTAAATATTGTATTTATTGTGTTAATATTTTATCTTATTAACAGGTAACAAAACCTTACCAAACAATGTCTAATCCCCTAAGTAAACTATCTGTACTGAACAACACTCATACCCACTTTATATTAGCGGATAATGGAACACTTGGAAAATACGGAGCAGAAGTCAAGTTAAGACGCCAGTTAGAAAAGCACATATCACTTCAGAAAATCAATACAAGTAAGTTCTAAACATTCATGAAACAACTTCACAAGGCAAACCATGTAAAATGTATGGAATTGTAGTGTTTGTGAAGAAATATCAAGTAAGTGTCAAGTAGGAATAGGGCAGGCAGAAGTGATGCCACTACAAACAAAACAGTTACATTTAATAGTTTTCCATAGTCAATTAAATTTATTAACGCTCACCTTATAAATGAAAAGTAATACACAACCATAGGAAATAGTGGTGCTGTGCATGTGCTTTGTCGTAAAGAAATTCTACCATTAAAATCCATCATCATAAACCAGCGCCACTTACTCATAGATCCAGGCGCTGTGACTGTGGTAATCTTCTTATATTTGCTATGTATGACCTCCTTCCTTCAAAAATAAACTTTTAAAATGATACTAATGAGCTTCAGGGGCTCTGGGGGGTTTCCAGAGACCCCCAGCTATGTCTTTTCACTCAATGTTAAAATGAGAAGAGCAGGTCTCCCCTCTCCCTGCACTTCCTGCTACTGCTGCTAGATTACACAGGAAGAGGGAGGAGGAAGGGAGCAGGGGGAGGGGAGACCTGCTCTTCTCATTGTAACAACCTGTGACGCTGCAGCACTGAGGGGCTCTGGAATCACGTACCAAAGCCCCTCAGGTTCATTGGCATAATTTTAAAAGTTTATTTTAGAAGGAAGGAGGCCATGAATAACAATGAATCACTGAGTGTCACTTGTTTATCATGCTTGATTTAATGGTAGATTTCCTTTAAAGATTTATATTTTTCCATGTAAATGTTTAAAAATGGGAATAATTAAGCATTTTATAAAGTAATGCCATATAATCTCTTATTAACTTTGATTTTCTAGGATATGATAATGTGACACATGGGTTTCCCTTTGTCATCCTATGCCTGGGAATAAAATGGAGGCAGGGACAACAAAGGGATGCTCAGCTGTCATCTACTGCATCAATTTACTTATGACATTTTTTTAAAATGTTTTTATATTTGTATGTTTATTGCCATCCAGTTCAGTGTATTTTTTGTTTATGTTGTAGGACTAGGACAAGGTGTGCCAGTGGTAGCACTCATTGTGGAAGGAGGTCCAAATGTTATCTCCATTGTCCTTGAGTGTTTGCGTGAAGAGCCGCCTATCCCGGTAGTTGTCTGTGATGGAAGTGGAAGAGCCTCTGACATACTTTCTTTTGCCCACAAGTATTCAGAGGAAGCAGGGTACGATTTTATGAATAGTCCAAATCATTCTTAGAGATAGACTTGCATGTTACGGATACAGGTACATACATATGTTATGAGAGGCATGATGATACAGTTTCGCACGATGTTATGAGTCTAGTTAACTTGTTGCTCAATTGCTTAATGTTACTGGTTACAAATTTACACACTACATTACATACCTTACAGGCTACAAATGTGTAAGGGGTAGAAGTTTACGATTAACAATGACATACATGGATATAGGCTACGCACACAGTAACACACAAATAACTAACAGGATGGGGCCGTAGGGGATGCCATTGTAGTTTACCGTGTTATAATGAATGCAGCGGTGGGCTTTGTATGCTGCGCTGGTGGCCTGTGATGCTGCCGTTTTAAGCTACCTGGTGCTGGTTATCTCTAATGATGAGTGGCTACATTGCAGGGGATCATTGCCTACCGATGACGCCCTTTTCTGTCACCCTTGGCTGCCTAGTCCCAGTGCTCTGTTGCGCCCAGTTGAGCAACCCACAGCCCACTATCATGGTGCCATCTTGGTTTATACAATTTACAGAGCACACAACCATGGTATAGGAGGCCATTACATATTTAGGTAATAAATAAGTTTGAAAACACTCATTATTTTTGATCATCTCATGAGAAGATCTAAGCATCACAGATGGAAAACGCCACAAAAGCTGCCAGTCTGCTCAGTTAAATTCCAGTCCCTTTTCTTCATGAAGTATATTGAACTGATTGGCTGCTGGTTATAGATGAGACAGCCCCTCCTACTTTGAAATTCGAACTACCAATGATCCTTACATAGATTAGCCACTTTTAGTAAAGCTACTATTATTACCACTGAAGGGGTCTCATATAGGGGGACCCCTGCCATAGCACACAGGTGTCCGAGCCCACCAGTGGATTCACTGGTCCACTGGTGGACCAGTCCGAGCCTGAAACTAATCCCTATGAGGCTCCCTGCCATGAGGCTCTTACAGAATTCACAGAACAAAGTTACTTGTTTTGTAGCCAACTAGAGGAAGACTTCATGTAGGCTGAAAACAATGGCAGGAAGACTTCAAGTGTGTGAAAATTATGTGTAAATAAGAATAAAATAAATTCCTGCTTTGGCTATTTTTGCATTTTGTGGTGTATTTTTAGGATAATCAGTGAATCTCTTCGTGATCAGCTTCTTGTTACCATTCAGAAAACATTTAACTACAGCCGGAATCAGGCTCATCAGCTCTTCATTGTCTTAATGGAATGTATGAAGAAAAAGGAATTGGTAAGACAAACCAGCAGGTCCCCTCCCTACCTGTCAGTGACAATAATATTCATAATAATATCAATAATAATCATAAAATAATAAATCTTTATTTCTGTTGTGCCATCATATTCTGCAGCACTTTACATATAGTGGGGTACATATAACAAAATTAGATATTACCGAGTCATAACATAATATGAAACTATAGGATTTGTAAAGCCCCATAGAAATTGATAAATAAATAATCATTATTATTATTATTATTATTATCGGAGTGAGGGTCCTGCTCACAGGGCCTACAATCTGTTAGGAAGCAGTAGGGCCACAGGAGGAATAATATACAGGATAGTGTGTATCAGTGCCATGATTGATGGAGCTGGTAAAGTGGTCCAGGATAATAACAAAGCTGCCCCCTTTTTTTTCGCAGCCGATACCTAGATAGAAAAGGGGCTGGTATAGATGACCTGGGCCTCTTTCCTACTTTATCCATATAAGTTAAATGTAAATTTTACATTTTACAACGTTGAGTATAATTTATTTTAGCTAAAAATACTATAAAATACTCTATAAAAATACTATAAAAGTTTTTCTTTTTGCTAAAAGTTTTTCTGCAGGATCTGATCTCATTGTTGAAATAAATTTTAAACAAAGGGTTAAGATGTCTATGCGGCTAGCTGAAAGATGTATGGTTATGATGTATGGTTATGTGATTGGTTATGGATACTGTCCCATACCCTCCTTGTATATTCCATCAATAAAGATTTTCATGTTCTGTCAGTGTTGTCTGTGTGACTAGTCCCTGTGTCATTATTCATACAGCATACAATGAGACCATTTCTCCTCTATGCATACCATCAATGTCTAGCTGGTCATGGGGCCGTGTCTAATTTGCAAACAAGTGTGGATTTACCAAAGCAGTCATACAGAAAAAAAATCATACAAAGAGGCAGCTGTATGTTATCTTAGCAATAGAAATGTTAATAACTCTTTCAATTTAACCAATTTATTGCAGTCATTTGATGCAGTCATTGTCAGATAGCTGCCTATAAAAAAAAGAGAAATGGCGTATAATATTTTGCACGGCATGATATTAGCATGACAAATAGACATCTCTAAAATTATAACCATTTATAGCTATTATAGGTGTAATTATATCATCATTATTATTATTATTCATCATCATAATTCATGTAGTTGTCTCCTGATTAAATATTACATTTCTCTGTGAAGCAAGGGATTGTGGAAAAAATTTTTCAAAAATATGTTTTTATAAATATTTAATTTGGAATCATTTAGAAAATACTCCTTTGCCCAAAATGCACTTACAGGTTAGTGTTTTCATCTCAAAATGTCCACCTGATTCTGGGATCAGTGACGTTTGCCCTGGATGGCACATGAAGCATATTTTCCCAGCTTGGCAGAGTAAGACCAGTTATTGGTGTTGTGCTGCTCCACAGATAAAAGCTGGCAAATACAATAGTGTTCTACATTACAGAACAGTTATCTTCATGTGCAGTGGTGCTCGGAGCAGGTGGCAGCAGGGCGTGGGCAGTTGTGACGTCTTTGTCTCTGTGTCACATGGGTCATATCTAAATAAACTGCAATGAGTGGTCAATTTCTACAGTCCATATCTAGACACACAATTAAACCCAATTAAATCATGGGTTGTAGGGACCGGGAAGACGCAGAATGAGGAGACATCATGGCACCCAGAGACAATTTTCCTTTGTCAAGTTGTGCTCTGCAGAGGCTTAAAGGAAACCTACCACTTGAAATGGCAGGTTTAAGAAGAAAACACCGAGCACCAGCTCAGGGTGAGCTGGTGCCGGAGCTTATTTTTGTTAGTGTTTTAAACCGCTGTATCGCGGTTTAAAACGCTTTTTAAACTTTATAGCCGGCGCAGCGAGGTACGCGCTTACCATGCGCGCGACCGTGCTCGCGGCTACATAGGAAGTGAAGGAGAGCCGCGCGCATGTTAATCGCCGAGCTCGTACCTCCCTGCGCCGGCTATAAAGTTTAAAAAGTGTTTAAAACTGCGATACATCAGTTTAAACACTAACAAAAATAAGCTCCGGCACAAGCTCACCCTGAGCTGGTGCTCGGTGTTTTCTTCTTAAACCTGCCATTTCAAGTGGTAGGTTTCCTTTAAAGGTTTTATTGTTTTTATTTTAGGAATAAGTAGCCTTCAGATAGGCTGATCATGGCAGGGGTTGGTTGCATTCCCCAAAGACCAACTATTGATGACCTATCCTGAAGAAAGGCCCTTAATAGTGATTCCTTGAAACACATGTCAGCAGTAACTGGATATTACAGAAACAATTCACATAACAGTGTAAAAAAGTTTTGGAGTATAACAGCTGTTTCATCTACTCATAAGAAACATGGGATATCACTTTTCTGTGTCATTTCTGTCATTCTTATTTACTGTTTCTTTAAAATCCAACCACTGTGAAACCCTTTAACCTCTTTTAGGGCACTGATTCATATTGGCTAACCTGCTCATTGACAGAAATTACAGCTTATATACAATAATATTAGAACGCATCAAAATATGGCTTTAGGGGAGCGAACAACTAGTATATACCTGCAATGTTTAGACACAAGAGCTTTATTTCTAAATTAACTGATTCCAAACGGTAGTCACACAAATTCATTAGCAAACCCACTAACCCATCATTTGTTAGGAAGTGTAGTATACACAGACCTATTTAAACACAAGTAGGCAGATCGGGAACTCTTCAAAATTTATTGATGAAAACACAGACGATACAGGACGCCGACATGCAGCAAGGCGACGGGCCGTTTCGCGGTAGACAGCACTTCCCCTAGCCTCAGACCTATTTAAAAGTTGGGAAATACTAAAACAGACAGCTGTAAGTCACATCAAAAAATATTCAACTATTGTGTGCCATTGTTCTTCAATTCTCTAATATTAACAGCAAAAGCAATAAAGCGCAAATTAAACATGACACATCTTATAGAATTGCACACAGAGTAGAGAAAGTCCACTTACATATACATACACCATAATTAAGAATACTATTAAAGGAAATCAAGAACAAGGATTGTAAACCAAGCACACGTAACAATCTTGTGTTTAATTGCCCCTGACAGATACGCTCTTCTTTTAGCTTCCTATGCCCTGTTAAAAAAAAAAAAATATATACTTATGCAAATGAGCCTGGCAGATCTGCTGATGTGGCACACCCCCAGCGTGTAAGTGTGCTTGGTTTACAATCCTTCATCCTGGTGGTAGATGTCTTTTAACAAATATCAAACATAACTGCTAACTGCCCTAATCAAGCAGGAAATGGAAGTATAGACATCATTACTAAGACCTACAGAAATAAAAATCATTCAGAACAAAAAAAAGGAATTTTATATAAATAAAATTTGCACAAACATTTTGACAACTTTGCCTTACTTTGACTTCTATTGGAGAACTTGATCGACTACTATCTAGAGCAACCTAATGTCAAAAGTATTGATGGTAAAGGTAAAAAAGTGTTATCATTTTAAGTGTCTCCATTCCATGAACTTTAGAAGGAATAAAGGAATAATAGTTCTCCAGAATTCTGGCTACATATATGGCATAGTGTTCGTTTAGTGAAGTTGTTCCCATGACTGCTTCACTACAAATCAGAGGCAAGTTATTAATAAACTCACTATATGCTGACTGCCTGCAGCCAGAACTGCTGAAGAAAAACTGCACTTTAAATCTAATCTGATTCATATTTTTATGGTCAATCAAATAAACATTTTATGTTATGTCATTGGATGGACATTACATTTTCATACTTCAAATTCCTAATTCTGGTATCTTTACATCTGTAGTTAGCACTTAACCCCTTAATGACTCCAGTAACGCTGTTACATGTGCACAGGTCAATGTTAGTGTTCTCTATGATCCTGCTTCTTAGTGTGAGGGAGAGTGGAAAAAAGCAGATTCTCCTGTACCTTCCTTGTTTAGGATATGGGGTATATCATAGTAGCAAGTCCAGTGGCATAACTAGGATAGGCAGGGCCCCATAGAAGATTTCTGAATGGGGCCACCCTTGCCCCTTTAGAAAATATGCATATTTGTATATTCACAAATGTGAGTTACAATCACACACATTTATTTATGTATATACATACAGCATATACAGACCATATACACACAGACAACATAAATATACATGCAGCATACACACATCACATATACATACAGAATATACATACACACATACATACAGTACTGTATAGACACACATTGCAGCAGATGAACACATATACATCACATATATACACACATACAGCAAATACACACATACATACTATACCATTTACAGACATATATCCTATATACACACCACACGCAGTATATATACATCCAATACCCCAAATACCAGGGCCCCTTGACACTATGGGCCCCATAGAGGCTGTTATGGCTGCTACCCCTGTAGTTATGCCCCTGATCAGGTCTCCACCCACCATTCTGTTAAAACTGAGAGTAAGGCTTCATTCACACAAGGCCCCATTCCTTGCAAGGTGCTCATGCCCGCGGCCTGTGTATGCACCTTGGTGTGGGTGGGCGAACTATCCACACCGCAAATTATAGGCAGGTCCTATTCCTGCTTGTCTTCACATCAGACAGTCATATTTTATTTATATCGGCGGTGCAAGTAGTGATTACCAACCAACCTCAGATGGCCTGCCAACAAGTGTAATGTCCTGCAGTTGGACCATTACTAAATGTTACTCTGGAATTTTTCCAGTTTTTGAGGGCCTTATGATTATCTGATTTTACTGTGTATGAAATACCCTAATTAGGCTGCATGGTACAACACCACCACCAAGTGGGGAGAATAGGCTGTCAGCTGTTAGCACCAGAGGAAGCAGATGGACATCAGCCTGTTACCTGCTGCTGTTACAGTTGTTCCGATAAAGTAACCATGAGTTTTCCGAGATCTCTGTTTGCTGTGTGTGGACCCAGCTTGCCACTACCATCACGGGCCTCCCTCATACCATCTACTGGGGAATTGTTAACTACACAGGGAGTGCCCCAGGGGGTTGCCTTCATTGTCTTGCCTCCCCTCTTCTTACTTCACCCTGTGGGTGTGGATTGGGCCCAATCTAGGACAAAGGCTACTCAGGTCTTAAGCTCCATATGCCCCTGCATACTGTTGGAACCCAGTGGGAATATTGCACAAGGAATCACATTACCTTGTTTATGGTCTGCAATGTGCAGACATTACTGTGCATGAAGCCTTAGAGATAGAACCTGAAGTTGGGAAAACTGCTAAAAATGCAAGTCATATTATGAAGACATTTGTGATTTTCTCATGTTAGTTGAAAGGTTAGTTACATTTTCCACATTCCCAAATGTCCTTAGGAGAGTCCATACAAATTGTGTATTTTTGTCTAATGTTGTGACTGCTGTGAATAAAAAAAATAGTTTTTGTTTTTGTTGGGCTTTAGACAAAGGGGGAGATTTATTGTGCATGTTTTCTGGCAGAGAAGGCATGAATATATCCCCATTCCCAGAAGTTTTCCTGCTCTTCCAACCTGCGGGACAGGTGGTTGGCGGGCCGAGGCATGAACACCTCAGCCCACATCATTTGGTTAAGTAACCAAATTAAAACCAACAGAGTTTATAGCAGAAATATCTGTCACCTCACATTTCATCTTAGGTGGGTTCTGGCAGAGATTGTCGTCAAATCTACTAAGAGGTTGGATCTTCTTAGTAGATGAAGGCACTGGAGCACCTCAGTCCTCTTGTAGGACACACAAGAGTGCTAAAATGTATTCACTAAACTCCTAAAACTGAAAACACATGTGACACTTGCAATTTTGTCTACAATGATCATTCAAAAATCTGTGCTTTATGCCTTTGTTAGTAAGTATATTTGCCTATGCTCTCTCTACATATTGGCATTTACTGACTGAATATTCATCCCTATCATCCCTATCATAGTCCATAACAGCATTTTCAAAGTATTGAATCAGGGTTTACCTTATGATCCACCACAATGTGTGATATATGCAAATATCCAATCATTAAGAAAATTAAGAAAAAGTTACCATTCTTACATACTTTCAAATGAAATTATGAAAATGTTACTGAATAGTTGTAAAAAGATTTGATACAGTTTTTTTGTGTATCATTATGTAATTGGACATGCTCTTTTCATCTACAGATTACTGTTTTCCGAATGGGATCAGAAGGTCAACAAGATATTGAAATGGCTATTCTAACTGCGCTTCTGAAAGGTATGCAAAAGACTTAGTTGTTCTCTTTATACTGTAAATGCTACTCATAAGGGGTTATTCATCATTGGTTTTCCTGGGCATTTTTGGGGTAAAAAGGTAATCACATTGAGGGTTTTTGAGACCTATCACTGCTAAAAAGTCTCACAGGGCTATATAACCTATTCATTAATCTGGCCTAAATATAGAACTACTGCTAGTGCAACACCGTGCAAAAAGTCTCATAGTCACTCCAGTCTCCTGCTGGTCTATGTGCTGAGACTTTTTATGCATTTTGAGATGTTTTTGGGACTTTTTGAAAAAAAAAATCCCAGACAGAAAATAGGCCATAAGAACATTTATTAAAGGAGCAAAGCCACTTTAAAAAATCTGATGAGCAGCTGAGCTCCAAAATAAGACATAGAACTGTCCCAAGTAGCTGGTCTAATGATAAATAACCCCATACAGTGCAACTTTCAAGAGTCTGATACTGTTTATACAGGTACACTACCGCTCAAAAGTTTGGGGTCACCCAGACAATTTTGTGTTTATCATAAGTAGCAAAATGAATAGAAAATATAGTCCAGACATTGACAAGTTTTGAAATATATTTTTTTTATTTGAATGATGATAATTTTCTCCTTCAAACTTTGCTTTCATCAAAGAGTGCCCCCTTTGCTGCAATTCCAACATTGCAGACCTTTGGCATTCTAGTTGCTAATTTGCTGAGGTAATCTGGAGAAATTTAACCCTCCCACAAGTTGGATCGGCTTGATGGGCACTTTTTGCATCTCATATGGTCAAGCTGCTCCCACAACAGCGCAATTGAGTTGAGATCTGGTGACTAGGCTGGTTACTCCATTACACATAGAATAGCAGCTGCCTGCTTCTTCCCTAAATAGTTCATGCATAATTTGGAAATGTGTTTTGGGTCATTATCCTCTTGTAGGATGAAATTGGCTCCAATCAAGTGTTTCCACAGTGTATGACATGGCGTTGCAAAATAGAAGCAAAACCTTTGACCATTACCTCCACCATGCTTGTCAGATGACGTCAGTCATCTTCGAGCATCTTTTCAGTTGTTCTGCATCTCACAAATGTTCTTCTGTGTGATACAAACACCTCAAACTTAGATTTTGTGTGTCCTTCACACTTTTGTCCAATCTTCATCTGTCCAATCTCTGTGTTCTTCTGCCCATATTAATCGTTCGCCCATAAAATTAAGGTCAGTTTTATAGCGTCTATAATCAGCCAAACAGTTTTTAGCTGTGCTAGCATATTTGAATAAGGGTTTTAAAAATATACATTAAGCTTCCCACACAGTTAGCAAACACAATGTACCATTAAACCACTGGAGTGGTGGTTGTTGGAAATGGCCTAAATACACCTATGTAGATATTGCATTAAAAAACAAACATTTGCAGCTAGAATAGTCAATTACCACATTAACAATGTATACAGTGTATTTATAATCAATTTAAAGTTCGCTTTATTGGAATATGCTTTTCTTTCAAAAATAAGGAAATTGCTAAGTGACATCAAACTTTTGAGCGGTGGTGTATGTAAGGAACTAAAGCATTTTTTAAAGAAATAGCTTTATTTCAGGGGCTCAAAAGTAATTGGACAAATGAAATAATAGTAAATAAAATGTTACTTTTTAATACTTGGTTAAAAACTCTGGAACTGGAAGTCTGGAACTCATGGATATCAACAGATATTTATCAGAAGTAGTGGAGTGGGCCAGATTAATCAAAATTGGTGCACATTCTTCATGAATCTGGCGCATCCTGCACTGCTCGGGAAGCGTACACCCTTTTCTTGGTGCACCTTTAACATAGAATGTGTGACACAATTCTGTTGAGTTGCAGTAAAAAATGTGGTGCACAGCCCAACTCTGCACCAAAATGCCCTTTTAGGTGCAAAATTTGTGGCACGGTGGGCACAGTGCAGCCACATCACAAAACTGGAGCAGACACTTTGGGGCACATTTACTTACCCGGTCCTGTCGTTTTCCGTTGAGGGTTCGGGTCTTCCGGCGATTCACTTAGGTAGTGCGCCCGATGTCCACCAGGTGTCGCTGCTGCGCCGAGGTCCGCCGGAGTTCACCATCCTATCCTGGCTACATGTAAGCGCGTGTCAAGTGACACATTTATTTTTTAAAATACCACAGGTTTTCCGGCGGCCACGCCCCCTTTTTCCATCACATGCATGCCGTTGCCGATGCGCCACAATCCGATCACGTGCGCCAAAAACCCAGGGCAGTTCAGGGAAAACGGTGCAAATCGGTAATATTCGGGAAACCCGACGAAAAATAGTAATTCGGGCCCTTAGTAAATGACCCCCTTTATCTCAGTAAGACAGACAGATACTATCTATGTTGTAAAACAATAAGTTAGAAGTATGTGTGTGACCAACAAGTCGCACTGACCTCAAGCTTATCCTCACTAACATATGCTCACTGGACGCCCTTAAAGTCCTTGCCATGAGTACTGAATCATATTCTCATTGATTTGAAGACTATACTGACTTTCTCTCGGCAAAGAGATGATCACCAATTACTGGCCTGCACTGTTAGGAGTTAACTTCGAGCATACTATTGCTTTTCTATAAATAACACTATAGCCCCATGCGTCCTGTGTTTTTAAATAAGTCAACACTTCACTCAGATTACATTTTATACAAACTCCATTAAAGGTTATGTTTTAATATATTGTCAGGATATGGGCATTTATTGATTGTCTTTGACATTTTTTTGGAGAGTTGTAAAATAAGACCCTGCTGAACAAATTGGCCCAATTTTTGTTTGTGTACATTCTGTCACTATTACGTTTGTACAAAGACCCCTCTGATATATTTTTTAGATTAAATTGATACTAATATCTCAAAATTATTTTCAGGTACAAATGCCTCTGCTCCTGATCAGCTAAGTTTAGCTTTAGCATGGAATCGGGTTGACATTGCACGCAGCCAAATATTTGTATTTGGACATCAGTGGCCGGTAAGATCAACTTTATAGGTCTCGAGAAGGCTTGAGAACAAATTAGCAATTTTATAGGGTATTCTATTCTTGTCTTCTTTCCACATTTTATTACTTCTACCATTTATGCAGAACGGGTTTTAACATCTTGAAATATGATGTACCATAATGTCTGCAAGTTTATGGAGACATGACAGAGAGGTTACTCACTTGGAACCCAATTTATGATCTGGAATAGACAGAAACTCTGTAACATAGATGATCTTTCATATTAATGCCGTACAATACCACATGGTCACTTCTCCCAGCACAAACAGATGATTCAGAGAGCTTGTATTCATTATAGAACCCCTTTGAATTTTAAGTCCCAGGCAGGAATGATAATCCCATAAAGTTTATTTCAAATTTTTATCTACTGTGTTATTATATATATATATATGTTTTGTTATTTTACCTTTCTTGATGATACCAGCCTTTAGGAAGCCTTACTGCAGCTGATGGCTCTGGTCAGGAGAAAGAAAAGCGATCACCGGCTGCACAAGCTAAGGCACCCAGAGGGAAAGGTAAAGGGAAAAAGAAAGGAAAGGGCAAAGAGGAACCAGAAGAGGAGACAGATCCAAGAAAGATTGAGCTGCTGAACTGGGTATTGTTATTTTCTACTCTCTTTTGGTGACTCCAAGGAATGTGTATTACACAGTCTTTAAATATATCACTCTAAATTGGCAAATCCCAGTCGTTGTTTTAATAAACACAAAACAACCTATAACTAAAACCACTGTAAAATATCATGCATTGGAAGAGATTTAGTGAAATAGTCCAAGATTCTGCAGCAGTAAATGCCAACAAGTTTTCCAAAATGTGTTGTGGAGGTTCACAGGAAATGGGACATGGGCTATATTTGCACTCACCGTACACCAGATAATGGGCCAAAGCACCAATATTTTTGCACATTGTTGTGGAGTGAACTAATCCATCAAATGAGAGGTATAAAGTTAGACAGTCAGCCTCATTGACACGCCATGGACATTGGTTAGGGCCAAATGCTAGCCATTGTTTCTTCATTACTTTCTATTGACTATTGTCCACAGCCAATACATGCACCATGCCATGGGTGAGCCAACAATACTGCAAATTATAGTGTAGACCCTATTCATCCCCATCTTTGCTACCAGGTAGTTGTTTAAATTTGGCATGGGTGATGTGAGTGACACTCAACTGCCAGTGATAGATTGCCCCAAACAAGGAATCTCATTCCCTTCTTTGCTGCCTGAAGGGTGCATGTAATTTTTAAGGGAAGCTGTCAGCAAACACCTTCTAGATCATGTTTCTTTCATGGCCCAGTGTGGGGGGCATCATCCAGAAAATCAAGATGTTTTAAATTGCTTGTATAAAGTAATGGAGAATTTAGCACTGCAAACATTGCATTACAAACTACCCCCTCCCCTCTGCTGGGATTGATTTCATGCACAAGACTTCTGGAGATTAAAAAGTGATGACCATAAACAAATGGGAGTCAAGTATAGCAGAGGGGGCTTTCTAAGGTAGGGAAAGATTGACTTCAGCACTGATATTCCACCTTTATGACTTGATCTGAAAGGTGTTAAGATACGTGACAACATACTAATGGAAGTTTATTAGTTCAATTTCTCCTGACCGCTTCCCTTTCAACTTAACCAGATTTATCATTTAGCATTAGACACATCAAACTTTTGTTTGAAACTAAAAAATTTAGCTGAATCACAAATTAATGGGAGGTTTTGGGTTGAATCTTGAAACTTACATATAGATTTGCACATCACTACCTGTAACTTTTCAACATGGCATGAACTGTGCTGAATGTAGCACACCTTGAACAATGCAACAGCATTGATAGTAAGAGGGGCATAATATTAGTGAATATACCCCAAAGTTAATAAGTTTTACCTACAACAACCATGAGACTAAGACAACCATTATTTTTATCTGCATGTACAAATAACAGGTAAGGCTCAGTTTACACAACCATAAGTGGTGTCCATCACTATTTTCCATTATTTATAACAACAAATATGAGGTGACCGCTGCTCTATTTTTAATGTAAATTACATAAGCTTGATGGAAAGTAATCTTTCTAACAAACACATCTATGAGAACTGATAAGAGTATTTGGTGGCCATTACTCTCTTCCGTGCTATTTTAATGTGAAATGAAGTATTAAAATATTGCTTCTACTGTTAATATTATTTCCACTTGTATGTATGTATTTATTTTACTTTACTAATTATTTTTTTACATTCAATTAAATACAAAATACTAATGGTTAATGATGATGCTTTTCAACCTATTTTTAAAGGTTAACTCTTTAGAGCAAGCAATGATGGACGCGCTGGTTCTAGATCGAGTGGATTTTGTAAAACTTCTCATTGAGAATGGAGTCAACATGCAAAGGTTTCTCACTATTCCTCGCTTAGAAGAACTATACAATACTGTAAGTACTGGAGAGTGGCAAAGTCTGATACTAAGGATTTGCTGACATCTGTAGGCCTGCTAGTAAATTGTACAAATTGTCTTTTATTGCAGATAATACTAAAAACATTAGGCATTCTTGATTTAGCAGATTCATAACTATGGAAAAACAAGTTGCCAAAACATTTCTCTTAGATATTTTGTCTGCATAGAAAGTATAGTTTTTACACATAGTCAAGAAAAAGAGATTTGAAAGTTCACAATGTTATTTCATGTGAAGGATTATGGCCTTGTCCTAACTAGTTATCTTATTGTGTTTTAGAGACTGGGCCCTCCGAATACACTTCATTACCTTGTAAGAGATGTAAAAAAGGTAAATTACATTATATCCAAAAGTGAATTACAGGCGGTCCCCTACTTAAGAACACCCGAACTTAGAGACGACCCCTAGTTACAAACGGACCTCTGGATATTTTTACTGTACTTTAGTCCCAGGCTACAGTGAACAGATATTACAGTTATCAAAGGTGTCTGCAATTAACCTTTATTGTTAATCTTGGTTCTTATGACAATCCAACATTTTTAAAATTCAATTGTCACAGAGGACAAAAAAAATTTGGCTGGGGTTACAATTATAAAATATACGGTTCCGACTTACATACAAATTCAACTTAAGAAACGTAACTCGGAGACTGCTTGTATTAATGTTAAAGTATTATAAATTAAAACGTTATATATACAAAACAAGCATTTCACATAATATACATCCTGTATATACGGTATATATAGCAAAAGCAAGCGGAAGGTGACTTCATTATGTTTCCTGTGACTATTGAAATATGGAGGATGCATAAATATTCAGAGGGTGTTAATGTGTTTCCATGTTACAAACCATCTGTTCATTTACCATCATGATGTTTTTACAAGAATTTTGTATATTAATCTTATGTGTTTTTCATTATCCATGGACCAATTGCTTTCAATCATCCATCACCATCACTTCATTGCCATGCAGAGAATTACTAGGGGATTCGGATGGGTTAACATGGAGGTGAATCTCTTTTAATCTAATTTCGTAGTTTTCCTCATAGAGTTGTATTCATTGGATGAATCTTATGTGCATTCATTACAATGCATTTAGGCGTTGTATGATGGAAATACTGACAGTCCTAAAAATGGTCTTATGATAATAACCACATTCCATTATGTAGGTATTAGAAACTTCTAAAATATTTCTATTTAACTTAAATAGTAACTTACATTTACTTACCTGTCCTGCGCGATCCCTGAAAGTGCATTGTCCAGCTGGAATGCACATCTGCCGCGATTCACAAAGATTGTGCGCCCAATTTCCTGTATGTGCCGCTTCCCCGCTCAGGTCCGTCGAAGTTCACCTTCTTCTTCCTGGTGCATGTAAGTGCATTGTCTTGCGACAGAAATTGAATCTCAAATCCTGCGCTCAGTCTGAATCGTCCGACTCAGTCGGATCGTCCGACTGCCCCACGACTTCTGTCGCATGGAAGCCAGCGCAGCTGCGCCACAATATGATCACGTCCGACACAATCCCCAATTAAATACCTTGCACATCCCAAAAATTTCAAAAATCCAACAAAAGTGCGATCTGCGGACCCTTAGTAAATAATCCCCATTGTTTCCAAGGTGCATATATACTACACAAATACAAACATGAAGAAAGCTAGCCCACTTGAAGTCTTATATTGTAGAAATTATATTACTTACCCCAAAAAACAAAAAAATAAAAACATTTATATACTGCAAATATAAAACCATGCCAAAGTACATAAACTATGGGCAGGATTATATAATCACACTTATAAATAGACCACTTTACCACAAGCATTAAAAAATGAAACAAACATGTCCAAAACACAAATCCACTATTAAGTAAGAAAATCCACTTCAAACAAATACAGCAGCTATTCGTCCATTCAAATGCATTTTTATTTAAAACCCTTTGTACCACCTACTTCCACCAGCTGCTATTGTTTATGTTTAATCTTATTATCAATTTTATTTTGAACAGGGTAATCTTCCACCAGATTATCATGTCAGTTTGATTGACATTGGCCTTGTGCTGGAATACCTCATGGGTGGAGCCTATCGCTGTCATTACACCAGAAAGACCTTCAGGACCCTGTACAACAACTTATTTGGACCAAAGAGGGTAATAATAAACCCTGTTTTGGAAATGCACATTAGTCACTCAAAAATTAATAATTATTACATCAATACATACATTTTGTTAAACTAAATGTAATACTGCATTGTCTTATCATTACATTGCATTTAAGTATATGCAATATAATTTTTTATAATTTACATGAGATTAGAATTTACATGAGATTACTTCACATTAGAATTTATTATGACTTTTTGTTTTTTCCTGCAGCCCAAGGCCCTCAAACTTTTAGGCATGGAGGTAAGTGTGTATATGTGAAGTGACTGGTATCTGACAAAGTTGTATTCAATCTTCAGCTGTTTGTAGTTGTAGTTTATGTAAAGAAGGTTAGCTTTAATTACCTGTGTCTAGCAGTTTATTTGCTATCCTCCTCAGTTTAGCCTATCCCTGTAGTTGCTACCCCCCTTCCTGTCTGTGCTGCTTATCTTTGTGAAAGTATTCTTTGTTTATAATAAATTCTATGGTTCTAAATGCTGGAAGCGAGGGGCTGATGCTGCTTTCTGCTCACTCTGAAGGGAGTGTGGGGTCATGTGATACACTCTGTGTGTAGTAGAAGAGCTGTGAGATATCAGTCCCTTCATCCCAGTCTGTGATTCTACTTAACTCTCTATTCACTTCACACTATTTACACATCAGGAAAATTGTTAATGCTCACACACAGGGTCGGATTAAAGGAGAGGCTACTGGGGCTCTAGCCCCGGGGCCCCCACCACTTTCACTTTTTAAGGGGCCCCCAGCAGTTTCCGACAGTCAGCGACTCAATCTAGGGGTCTAGGATGTCAGCTGTGTCAGTGAGACACAGCTGCCATCGCTGGGGGAATTCGCCGATGCACTGTTTTGGTGGCAGCAGGTTGTGATGGGACGCTGGCGGCAAGTGATGACGTCACGCTGTCGGCATCCGATCACTACATGCTGCTGTGTCTTCAGGGGCCGGTGGCTGCCTGAAGAGCGAGAAAGATCCTGCAGCGTCGTGGGATCACTGGAAGGGAAGGTGAGGTAAGTATGAATTTAATTATTTTGTGTCTATTTTCTACAGGAGGCTGGTGGCTGTATAATACAGGGGACTGCGGGCTATATACTACAGGGGTCTGGCAGGCTATATACTACAGGGGTCTGGCAGGCTATATACTACAGGGGGCTGGCAGGCTACGTACTACAGGGAGCTAGCAGGCTATGTACTACAGGGGGCTGGCAGCCTATATACTACAGGGGGCTGGCAGGCTATATACTACAGGTGGCTGGAAGGCTATATACTTCCAAAAGCATTGTTGGAAGGGCCCCCACCAGTTTGCGCCCAGGGGCCCCCACCACCCTTAATCTGGCCCTGCTCACACAGCACAGACTATACACTTCTTATTACTATTTCACTTCTGGTTTCTACCATCTATTCAATGCTTCATACTCCTGCATGTGATGGAAGCTGCCAGTCTAATAATTATATGGTCCTGTATGTATAGACTCTGCAGAACTCAGTGGATTTACTTGTAGGAATCTCTCTGGATTCGCTGATAAGTTAAATAATAATAATAATAAGTTACTTTAAAATAAAGCTAAAAGTAATATGTGAATTGAGGGAACCATATAATTGACTCAGAGCAAAAGACTAGAAGAGGTTAGTTGTCGTCTACTTTAATGCTGAAGAGGGTTATTTCTGGCAAGTAGCTTAGAAAAGAAAAATGCAATAGCTCTAGAAAGAAAAACTTGAGCAGCACAATATGGGAATTGTTTGTTTTGAAAGTGAGAATCACATATATGACAAAATAACAACTTGGTAAAAATATTTATGAAATTGGAGTTACACCAACATTTGGTAGTGAAAATTCACAACACTTTTAGTGTACATTGGTGCATTTAAGAGTTTAGCACCAGATGGTATACACATACAGGAGTCTAGGATGTAAATATGGTCATGCTATACATGCAATGACAAAATAAAAGTTTTAAATGACCCATGAGGCACCTTGTGAAAATTGGTCTGGTTTGCTAACTACTCCGGAAGGGGCAGATTCCAAAGAGTATAATTGAAATTATATATATATATTTGCATGTTATGCAGAAGAATGAACATATCCAAATATTTCTTAAATTATTTATTTATATTTGCTTTACCTCTTTTCAAGTGACTTGGAACATTCCTAATTGTTTTTCCCTAGGTCCATACATCATTGTCAGCACTCCCTGCCTCTCATCCCTTTATTGGTTCCTGTAGTAACGACCTCTCCTAAATCCCCTTCCAAGTGATCATATAACTGTACAACATCTGTATGTCCAGGAGTCAAAAGAAGCTTTTGCCTTTAAGGAGGTGATGATTTCTGTGTTTTGTCACTTTTGATAGCAGAAACAATGAATACATGTTTTATAAATGTCTATTTATGGCCATCATGAGGGTTTGGTCGACCGTACACAAATGGATTTGAATGCTATTTGTAACTACAAAAATTAATTTCAATCTGCACATAGTACATTATAGAGCAGGAGGAACTGAACAGATTGGTATTTAGTGTTGTGTGGTAATATTCAGTGTAGTAAGTTTCATTGATTTCTCTCTTTTAAATGCTTAAACACTGTCATTTAGCCATGGAAGTGGCTCTAGTGATTAACAGCCCACTGTGCAAGACTATGCATACAGAAATATCTGCCAATCAGTTATAGGACGACCCTTTTGACTAGATAGAAAAGTATAGAAGTAAGAGTGGCACCCACTAAAAAAACCTTGATATATCTTTATTTCACTGATGCAGCATAAGAGGAAAGATACACAAGCCATTTCTCACGTAGTTTCACTGTCCCAAACCTCTGACTGATTACACTAAATCTTTTGCCACAAAACTATACATTAATTTGCTCAGGTAATCATGCTCTATAATACAGAGTTTCTGCAGACTGGAGTTTTATGATAATAGGTTCAATTTAAAGGACATCTGCTACCACATTTTGGGGTGGTTTACTCACCAAATGCATGCTCGTTACCTTAGGGGTTAATTGGGAGTCCTTCTGGCACTTTGCGCACATCTGCTACCTCGAAATATCCACTTTATAACTTTATGTAAATGAGCCAGAGGTGCTCATCGATCCACTAACCAAGCGCCTCTTGGCTCCATTGGAAGATAATTTATGCATGTCCCCTCATTGATATTCCCCCCAGGAAGGCCACTGGTGACTTCAGAGGTCCTCCTACTTCTCTGATGTATGAACGAAGCCACGTGTGTGTCTCTTGCGCAGCCGCATTTCTCTCCGGCTACGCAAGGGAGGTAGCTCATGCATATGCGCAAGGTTAGACGACCGGTTGACGTAACCGACTGTCTGCAGCACTTGCGGCAACTGCCTAGGCACACAGCACATGCTAATGAAAGGTACAATATAGCATATCTTTTTTTCTGTAAAACCAATTTTTAATACAAAAACACTTTGGCGGTATATGTACTATGCTGTGTGGGGACTGGGGGAGTGCTAAAAATGGGTCTCCTGGTGACAGGTTCCCTTTAATTAAAAAAACAACTTAATGAGTTAATGTTAATGAAAACATTGGTGCCCCACTGTTAATAATGATCTTTATTTATAAAGCAGCATTATATTCCATAGCGCTTTACAGATTATAGGAAGCATATACAAATAAAATAAGACATTACAGAGTAATAACATGGTCAGAGTCATAGGAAACAAGAGAAATGAGGGCCCTGCTTGCATGAGGGTGTAGGGAAGATACAAGCGTTATAAGAGCTTACGATCTGTGAGGATGGGTGACACAAGAGGTATAACAGCTTGTATGATGGTCTAGCCATTCTTTATAAGGGAACAGAATAAAATAATTTAATAAATAGCCTGTAAACCTGAAGCTTGGTATCTGGAGTATGTCAGCTAACAGAGCTAAACAGATATAATGTGAGGGGATAGTATAAAATATTACCATCTCAATAAAAGCAGGGGAAAATAATAATAATGATTATTATTTTCATAAGGGCAGCTGCTAAGAAAATAATCAAACA
This sequence comes from Engystomops pustulosus, assembly GCA_019512145.1. Lineage (NCBI taxonomy): Eukaryota > Metazoa > Chordata > Amphibia > Anura > Leptodactylidae > Engystomops > Engystomops pustulosus. Next base: position 66,645,621 of record CM033644.1, read on the forward strand.
AGGATCTAATTGCCCCTCAATGGAAGGGATTGAGTATCAATACACACACAGTATTTATGTAGAATATTTGGATTTAATGACACTGTTCACAATAACTGTTACATCCAAAATTACACAAGCTAGATCACTACATATGGACAGACAGGCATCATCTGATCATAATAATCAAATAAGTTCATTTCATAAGTTGCTTCAATAATTTTAGGATGATGAACCTCCAACAAAAGGGAAGAGAAAAAAGAAAAAGAAGGAGGAAGAAATTGATATTGATGTGGATGATCCTGAGGTTAGCCGATTCCAATACCCTTTCCATGAACTAATGATCTGGGCCGTGCTCATGAAAAGGCAAAAGATGGCTTTATTTCTGTGGCAGCGTGGAGAAGAAACCATGGCAAAAGCATTGGTAGCATGCAAACTATACAAGTCAATGGCTCATGAGTCTTCTGAAAGTGACCTTGTAGATGACATCTCTCAGGACCTGGACAACAACTCAAAGTTAGTTTTAAAAAAATATATATAAGTATGCTTTTCTGTATGATTCATTATATCTTTCTGTTATTTATGATCCAATCAGCATAAAGTATCCAAATTCAACATTGGTCCTGCTCTTTTGATAAAACAGTAATTTCTGACCTCACATTGTGAATATATATAGGAACATTGATCTACAACAGACTTGATGGCCCAAAAATTGTCTGTATGGGCAGCAAAGTTATGTTGCACAGTTAGTCCCCAATTTAAGAACATTCTGATAAAATTGCCTCTCTGGCCACTGTGACCTCTGCTGAAGCAGGTAATTTACTGCCTTTAGCCTCAGGCTGCTATGACCAACTATAACAGTTATCAACAGTGTTTATGATGTAGCTTTATTGTGAATCCTTGGGGGACATTGATCCTATGATGAGGGGCACACCCCAGATACATCAGGAGCCTCCTTGTGTATTCAGCGTAGAGTAGGCAGGGCTTGGATTGTGCTACGCTTGTGACCATTCAGGCATGAAGGGGACACTAGCGAATGTGCAGATACAAAGCAGGATAGCCCTGAATCGGCTCACTCTACCACTGGACATGCCCCTCCATGCTCCCTTGGCATGGAGATGGCGTAAAGAGGAAATAATCTCAATTACTGGTCGTTTGTTTCAGGGCTTGAATGCTAGAAAACTAATACATGTGCTACTTTTTTAAAACCAAAATTTTGGAAAATCCAGTTGTTACAGCATATTTTGTCTGGACTTACACTACAAAACACACCTGTTCCGACTTACACAAAAATTCAAATGACAAACTTATAGAATCTGTCTTGTTTATAATCTGGGAACTGATGGTATTGCATATAACTGTATAATAATGTTATGCTAATAGAAAATTTGTCCCATTTATTATATTTCAATGTTTGACTCTCTCTTCAGGGATTTTGGCCAACTGGCTGTGGAGCTTTTGGATCAGTCTTATAAACATGATGAGACAGTTGCCATGAAACTTTTGACCTATGAACTTAAGAATTGGAGTAATTCTACCTGTCTGAAATTAGCTGTAGCTGCCAAACATCGGGACTTTATAGCACACACATGCAGCCAGATGTTGTTGACAGATATGTGGATGGGGCGGCTGCGTATGCGGAAGAATCCAGGCCTTAAGGTATAAACATAAACGAGAGATTAAAAGCATAACTCCAAAGTAACCTGGTTAATATAAGTCTTAGCACAGCTGGAGAGAGCTTTTAACAACAATTCCAACAATACCTGTATCATGCTACGGGGTTATTTTGATTATATAGAACAAATCTATTCTACAGTGCTAAACAACATGCTCACTTTCTTAAATCTCGGTTATGCACACTTGTTCATCACAAACTAATTAAACTATATTTGCGTGTAAGCCACACAGTCTAGGAAAATTTATACAAAATAGGAAGAGCAATATAATGCTTATGTTGTGTGTGTTTGGAATAGAACACAAGACTCCTGAGCTTTAGGCTAATAGCACTAACCACTGATCTATGCACAATGTTGAAGATTATTACATTTAAACTCTTAAAAATGTAACATAAAGAAGTACTAAAATAAATTTACTTTAGGCGCGATCACACGTGGGGCTTGCTTTGCATTTACCAACGCAAGCGGCCGGGGATTAGCCTTGGACATTGCATACATGTTTCCCTGGAAAGGCATGCAATCAGTAGCTAGCACCCAGTGTCTTGCATTTAAACATTGACCTTGTGGGGATATTGCGAGGACTCACAGGCTTAGCCATCTTCATACAGGACAGGTGTCTGCAGCCGTCAACTAATTTGACCCGCAGATAACAAAGCCTCTGGTAGGTCTGTTAACTGAGAAATATAAAAATCATGGCTTTCTGAATGCAGGAAGTGAAAAACGGAAATGAAAAATAGAAGAGAGTCTTCTATTTAATGAGTTAATATAGAATACTATAGAAACTAAACATACTAACTATATAGAATACTATACTTTTGTTGAAAAGGAAAAAACAGAAAGCAACAGAATAATCAAAATAACATTGGCTTCAGTTTATTTTTACCTGTCTTCCTCTGTCATATTTTTGCATGCCTTTTGTTAACCTTCCAGTATTGTTTTTTTACATTAAATGTTTTTTTACATTACATTAAATAGTTTTTTTACATTTGAGACATTGAGACATTATGAGACATAAGTGTTTGTATGTGGTATCCATCATTTGCATTCTTCTTTCCTTTGCCTTTGTAAATAGACGTGCCCAGAAAATTAACTGTAAATTAAATAAAAATCAAAAACTAAGAAATTAAGAATAAATTGTAATCACTGACATCAGCTAAAAGTAAAGTGTTCTAAGGTATTTATATAAGTTTTCTCTTTTTATCTCAGAAATGATTAGTGCAGATGAGAAGACTGCGCTTTAAAATATACATTACTAAGGAAAACAGCTTCTCTGTCCTTTGTTGTTACTCTTTTCTGCTCCTGTAGTGAGCAGTGTTTCTGTACACAGCAAATTGATAAGGAGAAGAGGCTAGAGATTAAATGGAAACTGTCAGCAAAATAAACCAATACCTTCTAGAACAGATAGCCACCTTTCTGACCATGTTCCCTTTTTTGCCCAATGTAGTAGTATGATGCAGAAAATCAAATTTGAAGTGAAATGCAAATTAATTGTAGTAGCAGGGCTCAATGCTGAAGTCAAGCTTTCAAGGCTCATATCCCCCTTCTCCTGTATACTTCATAAGAACCGGTTTGTGGTAGTCTTGGAAATAGGGACATCAATTACAGTAGAGAGTGTTCTTAAGCAGGGAGAGCTTGACTTCAGTGCTAAGTTCTCATCCTTTCTGACTCTATGAAACTAATTTGCATATAATTTCAGAGCTCATTTTCTGGATGAAAATAATAGGAATGTGATCTGGAAGATTTCAAACTGCTTCATAAATAACTAGATGTGGTTTATAGGGGATATTTCTATTTGAAGGTTGTCTTTACCTGCTCTTGTACCTAAAATATTGTGCTTCAAGTCCAGCTCCAATTCTATTTTTCTGTCTTGCTGTCCCTTACAACACAAAGATACGAGTACGCATATTACACTTTAAGGTGTATCTCGCTATATATGTGTAAAAGTACAATTTGTTGTATAACAAACCAGTATAATTTCTATTATGGGTTCTGGAGTAGCAGTTCGGATAGGTTTGAAGCAGCTTTGGAACAGGATTAGATCGCTAAGGAAAGATAATTATAATGAGATGACCTATCCTTTCTCCACAATTATAATGTACCGTAATACAAACTCCAAACGGTATGGGGGATTCCAACCTATCAGTTGTTGAAAATTAAATTATAAATATACCACAATGTTTTCCTGTAGTATATATTTACATCCTCCTCCCCAGAAAGGCCATTAGGTCCCAGAGCAGGTCTTCCGTCTTATGATCTTTAAATTGCTTGGCTTAGAAGCAGTGAAGAAGAAGTGAATTAGAAGTTATTAAAAGAGCTTTCAGGTTGCATGTTATGGTGAGTGTTGCATTTTTATTTATTTCAGGTCATATTGGGAATTGTTTTACCACCAACTATTTTGTTTCTGGAATTTCGGTCCCAGGATGACCTTTCGTTTCATACCTCAAAAGAATATGAAGAAGGAAAAGAGAAGGAAGAGGATAACATGGTAAGAAGGGAGCCAAATTGCTATACCTAAGGCCTCATGTACTGCCAGGGCATAAAGGGCTAGCTGTTTCAGTGGCTAGAGCACGTCCCCAGTTACTTCTATGGGATCATGGTTATGGCCTATGTGCGTGATACTACAGCATTATTGCACTTGCTCTAGTGTTGCCGTCGTAGGGTTGACATATTGTGCAATGATGTTCTGTCACATAACCAACTAAATTTTCTTAGGCTACATTCACACTGCCGTTTGGGGACGTATACACGGCCGACACATATTTATATACGGCGTATATACGTCCCCCATAGATGGCAATGGGCGCACAGCGCCATATGGGAGTGGTATGGTGCTGCACACTTGCCCCATGTTTCTCTATGGAGAGGGGCAGAGGTGAGCGGCGCCCATCCCCTCCCCCTCACCCCGGAGCCGACGTGTGCCCGCTGTACTACAGAACAGCGGGCACACGTTAGTGTGAATATAGCCTTAGATGGACAAATGACAAAATGTTACCAGGGCAGCACCGGGAGTAACAAAATCAGTGAACTAGTATTATTATACAGTATCTATTTGTCAGCATTTGCAATGTGAAGCTACTCATGGAGGTATATTTTGACTAATCTCACATAACTGTATAAAGTATATGCTAGAATATTGACTGCAATGGTTTGTCTATTTACACTGTGAGAAGTACAGAATTAAGTGTTCTATACAATATTTGCATTTATATTTTTAGCAAATTTACTATTGTGATAAAATTGTTAATAGGATGGGAATGCGGATGCTAATTCCAGGAAAGGAGATGAAGAGAACGGGCATAGAAAACAAAGGAGTATTCCAATTGGTACAAAGATCTATGAGTTCTACAATGCCCCAATTGTCAAATTCTGGTTTTATACAGTGAGTAAAATAATATTGTTGAATTTAAAGTGCCTTATGTTTAAACTGCTGACTGTAAGTGTACATCATGGATGTTACCTGATCAGGCAGAAAGAGTGGTATATAGAACTGGAAAAGAAAGAAAAGCCAAGAGACAACAGGGAGGTTTCATTTCATTTTTGAATGATCCCGAATTACTATGGCCACTTTTTTAATTCTATCTATTTTCCCTTACACAAATTTTTAAAGGAAACTTAACATATGAGGTCACATCCACTTACCCGTCCCGTCGCGATCCCCGAGGTGCATTGTCCGTCAAGGATTCAGAACTGCTGAATCGTGCGTCCAATTTCCTGCATGTGTCCGCTCAGGTCTGCCGGAGTTCACCATCTTCTTCCCGGTGTGTGACACAAATTGATTCGTTAAATTCCGCTGTTTGTCCGAATCAGTCGGGATGTCCGAAGGCCAGGCCCCCGATTTGTGTCGCATGAAAGCTGGCGCCGATGTGGCAAAATCCGATCACGTGCACCAAAAACTCCTGTGCAATTCAGGGAAATATTCGGGAAACCCGATGGAAATGCGTCCGACGGACCCTTAGTAAATGTGCCCCATGGTGTACTATAGATGGGCATGCTAAATTCACAAAGCTTGTACCAGCAGTTTGCTGGATTTTGTGAACTGAATACTTAAGACACTTAAGAACCATACATCATAGTTATCTAAGTTACTGGGGTGTCACTGTCTCATTGACGAAAGAGTTTTGTTTTTTTAACAGAAGTTGGTCACTCACACCATCTTATTCAAAAAGGACCCCAGTGTTCAGCATGTTTAATTTTAAGTTCTATAATGCCTCTTTTTAACCCCTTAATGGAAATCTACCATTGGATTTCCTGTTTAATAACCTTTTGATACCAGCAACATGCTTAGAACTATGGGGGATATTTATCATGGCCTCTGCCCTGAAATAATTGCAAATGCTAGCTTTTTGCTAGCACTTGTGAATATTTTCCCCAATCCGCCACCTTCACGCCCCCAGTGGGGAGTGAAGGGGTGCTGCCAGCCAAGCGGAGGGCGCAGCTGGCCGGGTGTGGGCCGGCGTGTGGCGTTACTGTCCCAACGGCTGCACTTGCTGCAGCTGATGAATTTTAACATGTGAAAAATGTATGCCTATTTCTATGCCAGACAGGGCCTGGTGTAGAGATAAACTCTGCGCAGGACCCCACCACCTCTTGATGTACTGGGCTGCGCAAGAGCAGCAGCGGGGCTATCATATAATAAATAACCCCCTATATGTTTGTTATGAGCTCTATTAGGAGGTATGTTGAGGTCTCATGGGTTATACCCTGTCTATAAAGGGTGGGTGTTCACTGTATTATACTGCAGACATCCAAGATTGGATAAACCACTTACTCATAGATCCAGGCACAGTGACAGTGATTATCTTATTATGTTTGTTAACCATGGCCTAGGTCCTTCTAAAATAATCTTTAAATTTGTGCTAATGAGCTGCAGATTCAGAGGCTGTTACAGTGTGCAAAGAGCATTTTTTTCCCTTCCACTGACTGCTAAAACTTCCTGTGCTGCAGTGAGATTACCTAAGTGCAACAGCCTGTGTAGTTTCACAAACATAAATATTTAAAATTGACATTTTTTGGTGAAGAGTCAACAACAAGTGGGAGAGTATTGTGAAGTAGAATTACATTTATTGGATATTTTAAACTTTTGAAAAAAATAATACACTGTAAAGTGGGGCATGCAATATTATTCGTCCCCCTTAAGTTAATCACAGCGCCACCTTGTGCTGTGATTACAGCTGCAAGTGTTTTGGAGTATGTCTTTTATAGTCGAGAGAATGAAATTCTTGCCCATTCTTGTTTGGAAAACAGCTGGAGTTCAGTCAGGTTGGCTGGGGAGTGTTTGTGAACAACAGTTTTCAGCTCTTTCCACAGACTTTCCATTGGATTCAGGTCTGGACTTTGACTTCGCCATTCTAACAACTGGACACGTTTATTTGTGAACCTTCCATTGTAGATTTTGCTTTTCTTCTAGCAGGTTTTCTTCCAGAATGGTCCTGTATTTGGCTCTATCCATCTTCCCTTCAATTTTAAACATCTTTCCTGTCCCTGGTGAAGAAAATCAGGCACAAACCATGATACTGCCACCACCATATATGACAGTGGGGATGGTGTGTTCAGGGTGATGAGCTGTGTTGCTTTTACGCCAAACATATTGTTTGGCATTGTGGCCAAAAGTTTGATTTTAGTGCACCCACCCTTATATGGGTTTGTATATTGTGCTGGTCAGAACTTTCTATATGTACAGGTGGTCCCCAACTGAAGGACTCCTGTCTTACAGATGACTCCTAGTTACAGATAAACCTCTCTGCCCTCTATGACCCCTGGTGAGGAACTCCAGGCTGCAGTTATCAGCTGTAAGGTGTCTGTAATGAAGCTTTATTGATAATTCTTGTTCCCATGACAGCTTAAATGTTGAAAATCCAATCGTCACAGGGACAAGAACATTTTTTGATATAATATACCCAATCAAAGTAACATACAAATTCAACTTAGGAACAAACCTAAAGAACCTATCTTGTACGTAACCCGGGGACTGCCTGTATGTATATATGTATAGATATAGGCACATGTATTACAAGCACAAAACATATTACTTTATATAGGGAGTATCTTTATTGCATGCTCGGGTTAGCAATGTTGAAGGAATTCTTTAGCTGTCTGTGAAGTTTTCTTGGGTCAAACAAGAATTGACTTCAGAGGTGATATCCGTGTTAAACCCTTTTGACCTTTTCAGTAATGCTTTGCAAATCATCTTAAAGGGGGATTACACATCAACAGATCAAGGACAAAACAAATAACTTTATGTTTCCCCAAGCACGTTTTCCTATAGTGCACCACTGAACCATAAAAGAAATTTAGAAAACTTTGTATGTTAAGTGGACATTGGCCCACATTGATTAGAGTGTTTGCGCCAGTTTTCTCTCTGACTTTGCACTTAAAATAAAGTGAAAACAGCTTGTACATGTATTTATGAAGTGTTTGTGCTAGTTTTCTGGTACGGCTGCACTGTGTCCACTGCAAGACAAAATTCTGCAACTAAAGGAGCATTTGGGTCCGATTCAGACCATGCGACCCATTTACATGTGTAAAAAATATTTTTGTAATGCTTTCCATAAACTACTTTGGATTTTAAAGTAACATCTTAATGCAGCAATAATACTAGAAAACCCAATGGAGCCAAAGCCAAAATTGGTTTTAAATGGGAAATAAAGGGGAAGAACTAATACTGCTTCTGACTGGATACAATTCTGGCTTTAGTTAAAAAGCAGCATAACAATTCAATGGTACATTTAATATAAGTTGCTGTGTTTGAAGTCACCTTGACAATCCACATAATATTCAGTTATTCATGTTATAAAATCCATTCAATACAATATATAAACCCTTCTACAATATTTATCTAATGACTGTTCCATAAATGTGTGGAATAAAAATATATTTTTTCTTTGCAGATTTCCTACTTAGTATATCTAATGTTATTCAACTATGTCATTTTGGTGAAAATGGAGCGATGGCCTTCACTTCAGGAATGGATTGTCATTTCATATATTGTAACCCTTGCGCTTGAGAAAGTGAGAGAGGTGAGAATTCTGTTCAGGTTATTATAACAGTGTACAACTATTTACATATAAAAGGCAGTGAACATGGAGCAGAATTTATGTTAGTGGATAAAAACAATAATTTAAATTAAAAATTACCTGTACAGTATTGTAATAATTTTCTTGACATACTGTATTGGTGACATTAAGATTTGAAAGAGTTTTCTTGGTCTGTGAGGCAAATTCTATTTCTGATGACGACCCTTAGGCGCATGGACTGAATCTCCATCTTTTAATCTTGTGACATCCGAATGTCACACCCCCAGTGTCAGATACTGATAAGTTACCCTGGAAATAGGTCAACATTATCAAAATTTGGCAGGGAATCCCAGAAAAAAACCCATCAAGTGTTCTACATAAATGAAAAAATGTTACTGTGGCCCCTCCAAATCCAAATCGTCTTCTTCTTTATTCAAAATATATCATAAACCACGTAGCACACATGTGGTGTCTTTCCTACCACATGTTTGCTAAATGTTTTTTATAATGTATTTGGAATAAAAAAAAATTTGATTTTAAACCTGGAAGTTCTACAGCAACATTTTTTCATTTACATGGATCTACCTTGGCCAGATGCCAGTGTTTACTTCTTCAGTGCTGACTTCACTTTTTGATATTACCTGGTATAGTAGATTACTCTACTATTATTTTTTCTGCATTAAAGGAAATCTACCACTTTGGAAAAGTAAAAACTAGGAATACTTACCTCCGCTCCTTATCTAGATCCATCACTGTCCTCCACTAGTCTTGATACACCTGGATTGCCTAGAAAAAAGACTTAGGGGACAAGATGTTCGGTGCTCCGGGCAGCTAAATAGGCATGCCCTCGCCACCTCCCTCTTCTATGCTGGGAGCATGGGAGGGTGAAGGGTGACGAGGGCGTGCCTAATTAGCAGCTCAGAGGGCCGGACATCTTGTTCACGCTCTCCTGCCGGATAATTATAATTTTTTTCTAGGTGATCCTGGCATGTGAAGACTGGTGGAGGACAGCGCTGAGATCAAGATAAGGAGCGGAGTATTTCTAGGGTTTTTTTTTGTAATAGAAGTCCTATAAGTGTCCTAGTCTCACTCTGCAAATTTCATATCAAGTTCCGATAATATACTTGATGATATCTTACCTCTAGGTTAGTATTAAACCTCCTAGGCCTAGCCATTAGAACTGGCTTTTGGACTGCAGGAAGTAAAAAAAGAAAGATCCTGGTTCTAAAGGATTTAAAGGAAATTGTCACGGGTGGTCCCGCGACCCACATCGCTTGTCGCGGGCTCACCCGTGCCGCCCTGCCCCCGCCAGCGCGCCGCCAGCGCATCTCACCCGTCCCGGCTCCTGGCTCGCTCCCCTCTGCTGTGCGCGCGCGTCCCCGACTGTTAAGGAGCGCGGCACCTTCTCCAAATTTAAAGGGCCAGCGCGCCATTAATTGGCGCTGGCCATATTGCCCAATTCTTCATAAGCCTGCCTCTTCCTGAAACCCTTGCCGGATCTTTGTGCCTCATAGCCTTAGAGAAAGCTTCCAAGTGAGTATTCCTGCGTTCCTGTGTATTCCTGCGTTCCTGTGTATTCCTGTGTGTTCCCGCTCCTGAGTCCTGTGTTGCCCGAGTTCCTCCGTGTTGCTGTGTTCCGTGTGCCTGTGTTCCCGCTCCCACCTGCCTGGACCTCCCGTTGCTGACCTTGGACTTGGACTTGACGTTGCATCTCTGCCGCCTGCCCTGACCCTGCCTGGACCTGACTACGAGACTGTCATCCGCTAAGGTACCTCGACCTCGGCTGCCACCGTGGGCTGGTCGCACCTGTGGAACGATCTTGTGGTATCCTGCCGCAGCAAGTCCAACCCGCTTTGCGGCGGGCTCTGGTGAAAACCAGGTGCCGCTTGGGCTCCGGTCCCAGGTGTCGGCTAGTTCCATCTCCCGCGGTGGTCCAGAGGATCCACTGATCCTGACTGCTCACTTATAAAAAATGAGGCTTATTATTATTATTATTGGCTTATTATTGTAGTATTTGTTAAGTGTAATTGTGCCGTATAAATAAATGTAAAGGGGAGGGACCACCAGAATTTTATACCCCTCCACCAACAGCGCTCCCTGGGATACCACACAGAAGGGAGCCCAAATCGAGCCAGATCAACCAGAGTATAATTATATGTGTGGGACTACCCAAAAATGAATCCCCTCTCCAACCATTTTTTTACCCACTCCAAGGACTACCTACTCCAACTACAAAAACTTTGTAAGGATGGAGAAAGTTGATACTGTGGGAAATGGAAGAAGAGAAAGGGGATGGAATGGACGATGGAGGAAAAAAAGGGATGGGGATGGAGGAAGAGGAGGAAGTAGGACAAAGATGAAAGTGGTAAGGGATGGGGAAAAGGGAAGAGGTAGAGGATAGAGAAATTAGATGGAGTAGAGGTTGGGGTAAGAGATGGGTGAAGAGGGATGGGGTTCGGGATGGAGGAGGAGAAAGGGAGTAGGGTAGAGGATGGAGGAAGGGAATGGTGTAGGAGCGGAGGAAGGGAATGAGGTAGGGGATGCAAGAAGGAGAAAATAGTGCAGGGGATGGATGAAGGGAATAAGATATGGTTAAGGAGGAAGGAGATTTGGTAGGGTACTGTGGAAGTGGAAAGAAGATGGGGTAGAGAGTGAAGGGAGGAAGATGGTATAGGGGATGAAGAAATGTGATGGAGCAGGGTAAAGGAAGGAGAAAGCGAAAGAGGAGTTAAGAAATTGGAGGGAGGAGGGTAGTAGAAGGAGGTAGAGGAAAGGGGATGGGGTAGGAGGTGGAGGAAGAAAAAGTGGATAAGGTAGGAAATAGAGGAAGGGGATGAGGTTGGAGAGGAAGAAAATGGGATGTGGAAGGGGATGGAGGCGGAGTAAGAGCAAGAGGTTGGGGATGGAGAAATGGATGGGTTAGGTGATAAAGGTAGAGAAATGGTATAGGGAAGAGGATGGGCAAAGGTGATAGGATAGTGGAAGGAGTTAGACATGGGGATGGGGTGGGGAATGGAGGAAGTGAGGGGCATATTGTAGATGATGGAGAAAGGGTATGAGGTAGTGAATGGCTGTAGAATGATTGAATGGGGTAGGGGCAGAGGAATAGGATAGGGTATAGTAGGGGAAAGTAGAAGAAAAAGGGTAGTGGATGGAGGAAGGAGATGATGTAGTTGTAAAGAAAGGGTATATAGTAGGGGATGGAGAAAGGGTATGAGGGAGGGAATGGAGGAAGAGAAAGATGAGGGTGTAGGGGATTAAGAAAGGAAAGGGGAAAGTGATGGAGTAGGAGAATGAGGAACAGATAAAATAGGGTAGAGGATGAGTAAAGGGATGGAATAGGGGATGGTGGTAGAAAGAATGGGATAGGGTAGAGAAATAGCAAGGGGTAAGGAATGGCTTAGGGCAGTGATGGCGAACCTTTTAGCGGTCAACTGCCCAAACTGCAACCCAAAACCCCCATATTTATTGTGAGGTGCCGACCAAAAATTAAAGCAGTAACTTTCAATCATATTGGCCTCCTGAGGACAAGATGGAAAATTTGCATTATTTTAGCTTCTTTCCAGTGTCCCTCTGTAGATCTGTAGGGGCCAGCAGAAGGTCCTCCAAAGATAATTAGATCCTGTCTACACCTTCTCCCTCTTCCTACAGTCCCAAGTAGTGAAATACTGTAAGTATCACTTTAATATATGACTGAAAGCAGCATCTTTTAAGTTGCTTGGAACTGCAGGAAGAATTTTTGAGTCCTGTCTGGTGTGTTGGGGCGATGGCCGGGTGCCCACAGAAAGGGCTCCGAGTGCCGCCTCTGGCACCCGTGCCATAGGTTCGCCACCACTGGTATAGAGGTTTCTTAGTTAGCACTAGAAGTTTCTTGTGATTCAAACACTTTTAAAGCAGAGAAGTAAAACGGATTTATTAGTGTTGTTATCATAATTCATTATAAACTGTAAGTCATACTGTTATATGTGTTTTACTATATTTTTTGCAGATTCTAATGTCTGAACCAGGAAAGCTGAGCCAGAAAATAAAGGTCTGGTTACAAGAATATTGGAATATTACGGATCTTGTGGCCATTTCAGTGTTTATAATTGGAGCCATTCTTAGACTACAAAATCAACCATACATGGGTTATGGAAGAGTAATATACTGTGTGGATATTATTTTTTGGTATATCCGAGTCTTGGATATATTTGGAGTCAACAAGTACCTGGGTCCCTACGTCATGATGATTGGCAAAATGGTAACCAAGCAAAATTGTTTAAAATGTTAAAAAGTGTCTGAAAGTCAGAATATTTCTAGTTGCCCATGGCAACCAATCACAGCTCAGCTTTCATTTTACCAGTGCTCATGAATATTTTAAAGGGGAGCTGTGATTGGTTGCCATGGGCAACTAGAAATATTCTGACTTGCAGACAGCTTGATAAATCTGCCCCAATGTTTGCCCTTTGCTTGCACAGATTAGTTTTATTTGATATGGTGTAAAGCTTGTTTGAAAATACCATTGTTTTTTTTCAATTGATTTTTTTAAATCATAAAAATATCACCAGTGACATATCCCACAATCCACACACAGTACATTTTAGAGGTCTTATTACATGTTCCACTGAAGCCTCTATCCATGAGATTAAAGCCACCATTCTTCTAAGAAAGATTTTACTGATGTCTTCTGTTCCAGTTATGGAGCTGGGCAGCTGCAGTATACAGTCAAGCAAACCCACCCTCCTTACTGACACTTTCATTGCTAACTCAGCTGAAGAGAATTCCTGAGGGAGGGCTGAAGAAGCAAGGTTGATTTGTCTTCATATAGCCAGCCCCTGGGAAAGTGGTTAATAATGTAGCAGAGCCAAATTTACAGAGATCCACTGTTTCTTTCTCACCTGCTCCTCACCCCATACTCAGGAAATCTCTTGAATATGCAGGACTCTCTTCCTATGATTGGACTTACCTCAGGTGTGTTGCATATAAGTATACGAAGTGAGTTTTTTTGTAACATTGTAGTCATGGAAAGGAACCATTTAATGATAAGGGTAATGCTTTTTAATCATAGTTTTAATTTAGTATTTATTTTCGTTGGTTAATTTGAATAGCTGGTTCCCTTTAAATTAATTTGTTTTATTTCCTGTTTTATAGATGATTGATATGCTGTATTTTGTGATCATAATGCTGGTTGTGTTGATGAGTTTTGGCGTGGCAAGGCAGGCCATTCTTCACCCGGATGAGGAGCCATCATGGAGGCTAGCCCGCAACATCTTTTACATGCCATACTGGATGATCTACGGAGAGGTGTTTGCAGACCAGATTGACCGTAAGACTAGAGTTCATAGTAAGACTCTACTTGATGTTTCCCAGGCAGATGATCAGTCCAAATTAACAGATTATCTGCTTTCATTTGGAGCGTAAAATTCAATGTGTACATGTTATTCTTAGTCTTCTGCACTATATTTATTTCATGACCCAGTGTAGTGCCAAAATCTAGAAAAACTAGTTTGAAGTCAGTTGTAAATATTTATATAAAGTCAAGGAAGTGACTGAAGTCAAGCTCTCCCTGCCGTAGAAAGCCTCTTTAACTGAACCGGAGGTCCTGCATCCAGAAACATCACTAATTGGCTATGCTAATGTCTGGTGAATTATGTCAATCACAGCAGACAGGGCACTCTGAGGCACAGAGAGTTTGACTTAAAGGGAACCTGTCACCAAAACACTATTTTTAAGTTCTCACACGTGCCCACAGTCAATACCAAGCATATCTGAAACCAGTTTTCATTAGATTTCTGTCTTGTTTCTTTCAAGCAATGACTTTCATAAAATTTTACCTGCTCCCTGCCTTGTCGCCCCCTGGGCTTGGTCATTGTTACTCAAAGTAAGTGCCCCCTCCAAAAACAACTCGTCCTCCTCGATTTTGAATTAAAAAACTCCTCCCACCTCCCTCCGCTACATTGCTTCATGTCTCCGCCTCCCTGCATACTCTCGAGGGCCGAGCAATTGATTCAAGCGGTTACGCTGTCCGCATCAGATCGCAGACATGCGCAGTAAGGAGTGGAGAAGCACCGATGGTCTCCACTCTATCTGCCCATGCGCCAGGTTCAGCACAGGGTTGGTAGTCAGCGAGGCGGATGCAGGTATGCAAACTCCGTTGGGAGTTGCTTAGCCTCCGCAACCCTGTGCTCAACGAATTGAAAGAACAGGTCTGCAAGAATATTCAGGGAGGCGGAGCAAGAAGCAATGTAGCGGAGGGAGGTGGGAGGGGTTTTTAAATTAAAAATCGAGGACGAGCTGTTTGTGGAGGGGGCACTTACTTTGAGAAACAATGACCACGCCCAGGAGGCGACTAGGCAGGGAGCCAGGTAAAGTTTTATAAAAGTTATTGCTTGAAAGAAACAAGCCAGAAATCTGATGAAAACCTTTTTCAGATATGTTTGGTATTGACTGTGGGCAAGTGGGAGAACCTAAAAACAGTGTTCTGGTGACAGGTTCCCTTTAAGTGCTATAGTCTCCATCTCAATGACTTTATACAATTCATTTATAGCTCACTTTAGAGTTGGTTTCCTGGATGATGCCCTCATACTGGGCCATGAAAAATACATAATCTTGAAGCTTTAAAAAGGACCTGTCACCCTGTATAAGCCCGCTAGGAGCTGCTTACCACAGTAAGCAGCTCATAGCACTGCCCCAGATGTAGCAGTGTTAAACTTCTAGCTTTATCGAAACCTTCTGATAAAGCTAGAAAACACTGCAGTACATAGCGCTGTGAACGCGCTGTGGCCTGGTGTATTCATGACGGGACAATACTAGGAGGTGGTAACTGCCACTTGAAGCCCAGCACTCACCGCCAGCCTATGGTATGGAAGGAGCATTCCAGGGGAGAAGCAGAGGACCTTATAGCAGTCCGACATTCATAGCATTATGTATTGCAGTGTTTACTAGCCTTATCGGAAGGTTTCAATAAAGCGTTACCACTGCTACATATGGGGTAACACTAGGAGCTGCTTACAGGGTGACAGGTCCTCTTTAAATCTGCTTCACAACATACTAGCAGTGGTTGGTTTGTAAAATTCTTCTGACCGGTTTAACCTAAGACTTCATGAAAATTAGCCTTATATCCATACCCAGGGCCTCCAATAAGATTTTTGTGCACCTCCCCCAATGGCGTCCATTCCCAAATTGATACATAACATTGTATAGACAATTTGTTTTACCAAAACATTTTTATGCCCACTGAGTATATACACTCACCCGCCACTTTATTAGGTACACCTGTCAACTGCTCATTAACACTTAATTTCTAATCAGCCAATCACATGGTGGCAACTCAGTGCATTTAGGCATGTAGACATGGTCAAGACAATCTCCTGCAGTTCAAATCAAGCATCAGTATGGGGAAGAAAGGTGATTTGAGTGCCTTTGAACGTGGCACGTTGTTTTGGTGCCAGAAAGGGCTGGTCTGAGTATTTCAGAAACTGCTGATCTACTGGGATTTTCACGCACAACCATCTCTAGGGTTTTACAGAGAATGGTCCAAAAGAAAAAGCATCCAGTGAGCGGCAGTTCTGTGGGCGGAAATGCCTTGTTGATGCCAGAGGTCAAGGAGAATGGGCAGACTGGTTCGAGCTGATAGAAAGGCAACAGTGACTCAAATCGCCACCCGTTATAACCAAGGTATGCAGAAGAGCATCTCTGAACGTCGAACTTTGAGGCAGATGGGCTACCGCACAGAAGACCACACCGGGTGCCACTCCTTTTCAGCTAAGACAGGAACTAGGCTACATTTGCACAAGCTCATCGAATTGACAGTAGAAGATTGGAAAAACGTCGCTGGTCTGATGGTTCGATATCTTGCTGCGACATTTGGATGGTAGGGTCAGAATTTGGCGTCAACAACATGAAAGCTGGATCCATCCTGCCTTGTATCAACGGTTCAGGCTGGTGGGGTGGTGGTCATGGTTGGGGAATATTTTCTTGGCACTCTTTGGGCCCTTTGTACCAATTGAGCATCGTTGCAACGCCACAGCCTACCTGAGTATTGTTGCTGACCATGTCCATCCCTTTATGACCACAATGTACCCAACATCTGATGGCTAATTTCAGCAGGATAATGCGCCATGTCATAAAGCTGGAATCATCTCAGACTGGTTTCTTGAACATGACAATGAGTTCACTGTACTCAAATGGCCTCCACAGTCACCAGATCTCAATCCAATAGAGCATCTTTGGGATGTGTAGGAACGGGAGATTCGCATCATGGATGTGCAGCTGACAAATCTGCGGCAACTGTGTGATGCCATCATGTCAATATGGACCGAAATCTCTGAGGAATGTTTCCAGCACCTTGTTGAATCTATGCCACGAAGAATTGAGGCAGTTCTGAAGGCAAAAGGGGGTCCAACCCGTTACTAGCATAGTGTACCTAATAAAGTGGCCGGTGAGTGTATATAGCCCATGCAGGTTGATATATAGCCCTTGAACATGCCCACTCAGTACATAGATGGCACCTGCGCATGCCCACTCAGTACATAGATGGCACCTGTGCATGCCCACTCAGTATACAGATAGCCCCTGCACATGCCCATGCAATATATAAATAGCTCCTGCACATGCCCACGTAGTATATAGATAGCCCTTGCAAGTGCCCACTTAGTATATAGATAGCCCCTGCAAGTGCCCACTCAGTATACAGATAGCCTCAGCTCATGCCCACTCAGTATATAGATAGCCACAGCACATGCCCACTCAGTAAATAGATAGCCCCAGAACATTCCCACTCAGTATATAGATAGCCCCGGAATATGCCCACTCCATATATAGATAGTCCCTACATGTGCCCACTCAGTCTATAAACAGCCCCAGCACATGTCCCCTTAGTATATGGATAGCCCATGCATACGCCCACTTAGTATATAGATAGCTACAGCACATGCTCACTCAGTATATAGATAGCCCCTGGACGTGCCCACTCGCTATATAGATAGCCCCTGCATGTGCACTCAGCATATAAATAGCCCCAGCACATGTCCCCTTAGTATATGGATAGCCCCTGCACATGCCCACTAAGTATATAGATAGCCCTTGCAGACGCCCACTCAGTATATAGATAGCCTCAGCACGTGCCCACTCAGTATATAGATAGGCCCAGTATGTGCCCACTCAGCATTTAGACAGCCCCCCAGTCCACAGTCAGCCAAGCCCCAGTTCACAGCAGATGCCCACCTTTAATGAAATGTCCACCCCAGATGCCCCCATTTATAATAATAATTATTATTTATTTATATAGCGCACACAGATTACGCAGCGCTGCACAAAGCATGTCAAACCAGTCCCTGTCCCCAAAGGGGCTCAAAATCTAAACAACCCAATAGTATGGCTTTTTTTTTGGAGTGTGGGAGGAAACCGGAGTACCCGGAGGAAACCCACGCAAACACGGAGAGAACATACAAACTCTTTGCAGATGTTGACCTGGGTTGGATTCAAACCCAGGACTCCAGTGCTGCAAGGCAGAAGTGCTACTCACTCAGCCACCGTGCCGCACCGTTTAATGAAATGTCCACCCCAGATGCCTCCCTTTAATGAAATGTCCACCCCAAATGACCCCTTTAATGAAATATCCACCCCAGATGCTCCCTTTTAATGAAACGTCCACCCCAGATGCCTCCCTTTTACATACATCCCCTTTTACATGTGTGTATGTATGTATGTCCACTAAAGGAATCTGCAGTCACATTTACAATCACCACATTTTGTACTTCGGCTCCCTGTGACACAGGGAAGTTCATAGACTAGGTTTTGAGTCGAAATTTCACCAACAAACTTTCTACAATATACCTTATTAGCCGCCATCTACAGGAGCCATTGCCTACTGGCTGCTGTGGCAGTTAGCAACCAATCACAACCATTCGGTTATATGAGGTAATATCTAAGGTAATATGTGATGTGATTTTAGGTCATTTGTGAGGTCATATGTGACGTAATATGAAAGGTGATATTGAGGTAGTATGCAAGGTTGATGTCAGGTAATATGTAGGTGATATGGGGTAATATGTGAGGTAACATGAGATAATATGTTCCCAATTACGATGCTTATATCATGTGTGATATTTCAGTTAAATCCAGAGCGACAATCATCTATCTACTGTTAGATCATGCCCACAGCCCTGGTTGTGACTGGAGTATCAATTTGTCATTGTCATTATTAGTATTAGGCAGCTTATGTTTGAGGTAATATGTTCTTATTTGCACCACTTGCATCATATGTGATACTCCAGTCACATCTAGAGCTGTAGTCTTATCCTTGCCATTATATACTCCAGTCACATCCAGGCCTGCAATCATCTATGTACTGTTAGATCAACTTAGATGAATGCAGCTCTGGCTGTGACTGAAGTATTAATCTGTCATTATCATTCTTAGTATACGGCAGCTTATGCTTTAGGTAATATGTTTCCAATTGCGACGCTTACATCATCTGTGATACTCTTAGAGCAGTAATTTACTATCCTGGACAATTCCGTGGGCTACAGCTAGTAAATAAATAAAACGACAATGGATGCATTTTCACCTACACAATCATCGATGTCCGTTGCTGATAATTTTTCATTCATCTTGTAGTGTTTAAAAAAGAAAGGTCATTCTATAAACCAATAAGGTCACAACTGTATACATCACAAAACTGTTTTTATGTATGTGTATTTTGTATAATAAGCTTATTAGTTTTCGCTTTCTTACATTCTTTTTCCCCCCTACGCAGTGTACGCAATGGAGATAAACCGTAAGTAAAATTTGGTTTTGTTTCAAATTTTAGTGAAACACAAAAAACATACAGATCTAATCTTTAAGTGCTGTTAATTTATCTAGTGCTTTTGTATTTCAACCCTTTCCCCACTGCCCCTTTTATCTGTGAGAGCCTATTTGTAACTAAGCATCAATGTTTGATTATAAGCAGACAATATAGGACATTAGTCTAATGTTTAAGAAGTGACGTATGTAAATCATTAAATCATAACACAGCTGCTCACAACACATGGCCAAGGATCTTCTTCCCTCGGGCAAGGAAGAGTTTTCATAGAGTTAAAGACCCCACATGACGCCTAATGTTTTAGCTTCAAAATATAATGTAATGCAATGACAAGGTTGAAAAATGGACTTTTTGAGATTTGTATTGATATTTCAGATTTTATTATTTGCTAATTACAAATCTTTAAAACATGAACATACATAACTGTATCTTGTCAAACTTGAAATGTTAACATAGTCTTAGCAATTCAAAAACCAATGGTAGAATTTGTAATTATGCAATTCCCAGCATAGATTTGCATTTTAAAGTAGGTTTCTGATTTAAGAGCAGACAGGGATAAGATAAAAGTGTACTCTCACTGCTCCTGCTCCCCACTTCTGAAGTGTCGTGGTCTCACTGTTTGCACTGGCCTGGACCTGCTACACCAAACCACTGGCTGCATTATCTTCCTACCATGGCAGTGCAATGAGATCAGAGAGCAGGTTAAGAACATTGGGGCAGATTTACTTACCCGGTCCAGTCGCGATCCAGCAGCGCCTTCTCTGCCGCTGATTCATGTTGTGCCGGGATTCACTAAAGTTGTGCACCCGATGTCCACTAGGTGTCCCTGCTGCGCTGAAGTCCGCCGGAGTTCACCTCATCTGTCTCGGTGTATGTGAGTGCTATTCTTGCGACACAAATTCTTTTTTAAATTCCGACGTTTTTCAGAATCCGTTGGGTTTTCCAACGGCCACGCCCCCGATTTCTGTCTCGTGAGAGCCGACAATTCGGCGCAAATCGGAAAATTTGGGAAACCCGATGGAAATGCGCGATTCGAACCCTTAGTAAATGAGCCCCATTATATTATTGTTTCCTACCCCTATCCAAGCCCCCGTGGGGTTTCCTGTAAAATATAAAGTCCTGGCTGCCAAAAAAGAGAGCATAAAGCATTCAATTTATTAAAAATGATTTGCCCTTTTATTCCATCTTTGACAAATAATATTGAAATGTCAGACGTTTTTATAGAGACTATTGGTGCTGCCAATTTTATATCAAACTTTAGCAAACTTTAT
Organism: Engystomops pustulosus; assembly: GCA_019512145.1. Taxonomy (NCBI): domain Eukaryota; kingdom Metazoa; phylum Chordata; class Amphibia; order Anura; family Leptodactylidae; genus Engystomops; species Engystomops pustulosus. Next base: position 66,666,346 of record CM033644.1, read on the forward strand.
ATCAAGTCACTAAAGGTCAAAGTAGTAAACCTCTTAAGAAAGGGGTTAGATGTCAACCAGTAGAAGAAGTGCAGCTTTATATTGTAGTATAAATTATGCCGTATTTGATATTCGTACATTATATGTATCAAGACCAAGTGATATCATGGCACTGAAGCTCCTAGAATGGCTATGAAGGGAAAATAGTCTTTGATCTGAATTTTCTTTGGCTGAAGGACTAGCACACTTGATAAGTCTGCCCCATAGCATTCAAGCATAGTAGAATAAAACAACTCACAGGACATTCATGTAATATTTATTACTTTACCTTCCAGCTCCCTGTGGCGAAAACCTTTATGATGATGATGGAAAACGACTTCCTCCTTGTATTCCTGGCGCTTGGCTCACTCCAGCCATCATGGCATGTTATTTGTTGGTGGCAAACATCCTCTTAGTAAATTTGCTGATAGCAGTGTTCAAGTAAGTTTTTCAATAGATGAATAGCATAACTGTAATAGTGCTCCAGCTTTCAGAGACGCTATATCTTGCATGCTTCACTCCATGACATGGGCTGTTGTTTGAATATATTGTGGAATGATCTATGCATGTTTCAACTCTAGAGGAAATACATTTAAAAAAATGAAGAACAATTTCCAAAAAGCTCAGACTTGATAAAAGGAAGAGAATGTTTTGACCAAGTATGTTTGCTTGTGTGAAGTCATGGTAAATGATGTTCCACAAAAGCATGCTCTGGATGTGGTTACCAGCAAGTCAATATGAAGCCACTTGGCTTTGCACTATGTAGACCCTGGTAGCCAACCACCCTACAAAAATCAGATTTACCATAAAATGCAGAAAACTGTGGTAAAATAAATTTAAGGTAAATTTAGAGTAATTCAGAAGTCACGGAGCCCATTGGCCTTCCCAGTAGTACTGGTTCGAAGAAAGATGGCTCTTCATATTTCTGCATACATTACAGATAATGAAATACCCACATCATAGCAGAGTTCTATTCTAGGTTCTATATGAACTGCTAACAATCTGTGTTCATCACTTCATTTAAATGATATTTATATCTTACTAAGCTGTTTTGGGTGAAGAATGCTACTTTAAGTAACTATGGTGTTATGTAAAGGGACAACCTATCGAGGTGGGGATGAGTCTATATTGGCAAATAGAAAGGCAAAAAAAAAGTGTGGGCATTTTTAGGGACGGCAGGTTATTATTGTGTTGTATTCTGTAATGCATGGGCTTGGTTACATGATTGCTGCACAATCGTCAGGGATTTCTCCTTTATACTGTATTTTAAGTAGGAACAGCAGTCAGTTAAGGGTGTACTGTACTGTAGTACTTTATGGTATATAGACCTTAATGCAGTCTAAGGGGGAGATTTATCATTAGGCAGGATTTTGAGCAGTTGTCTATGGGGCAGATTTATCAAGCAGTCTGAAAGTCAGAATATTTCCAGTTTCTCATGGCAACCAATCACAGCTCAGCTTTCATTTCACCAGTGCTCATGAATATTTTAAAGGGGAGCTGTTATTGGTTGCCATGGGCAATTGGAAATATTCTGACTTTCAGACACTTGATAAATCTGCCCCTATATGTTAGACTGGCAGGTTTCCAACAGTCGGAGTTATAGTCGGGTGTATGTGCAGTGATAAATGCCTCCCAATGCCTCTCAGCTGTGTGTGCTCTATGCGAATAGACTGCACGAGTCGCACGTATGTTTAAAATCTGCTCAATCACTGCCTTTTTGTAATGTTTTTGCACAGGAAATTCTCAGATACCTCAAACATAGAATTCAGCAAAATCTTCAAAATTGGGCAAAAACTTTCCCCTGTAGTAGCAATGGACCCACATACACCACCTCCTATGTGGTGTCGTTTTGCGATTAAATTTGTTCTTTTGACAATTCTCAGTTGATAAATGTGGTATTTTTTCCGCCATTGCGTGACTTTAGAGTTGCGTTTTTTTTCTTGCTAAATAAAAAACACAAAAAGATATTTACGCAAAAATTTGCAACAATTATACACCAAGAAACTACATAGGACTAATGATGAATCTCCCCCTCAATCTTAATTTAGAACAGTTGCCTTCTTCTGGATGATAGGTCCTGTAAATGTCACACATCATGTAGTGTAAAATTCAATATGGAAAAATGAAATCCACAGTATTTCATATATGTTGTATATTTGTAGCAGACTTTACCTTTTATGTACAGGGATGAATTACATAGTGAAATTGCAGCATGATCTATATAATCTGGGACTTGGGACATGGGACAAGAACCAGTAAGAATTATTTTTCTTTAGAAGGCCTTACTGCCATCTCTAAACAAGATAATCTCTTCTGATGGATGATACTCACTCCCTGTATTTCACAGAAGAGCCAAATGTCAAACTAAATAGTTTTTCCTAGAATTTACTTGGCGACCCTCAGAAAACAGACAGTTACTGTTTAAGAGAAAGCAGATGGCACATAAGCTTATTAAGAAAGTGCTGTACAGCCCCACTAAGCCTAATGATTCTAATGGAGACGGTTCAAAAGGCAGAAAATAATTCATGTCAAATCCTGCCATCTGCTATTTGCTTTGGTGTATACATGCATGTAACTAGCGTCAAAATAAAGCATTTGAGAAATGTATTTCTTTTATTTTTACTATGGGTCAGGCCATCCACGAACCATAGGGTACTATCCTAATATACCATATAAATAGTCAGTCCTTTTTTATGTCCAGTTTCAGAAAGCCATGTCCTGTCCTAAAAGACGCAGACCATTTACCAGACCACTGTTTGCTTTGGACTAAACCCCATGCATAATAGTGATCCCTGATGCATTGAGCTGCAGGACAAAAAGCACTAGGGGTGCATGGGCCCCCTATTATGAAAATTACCTTCCAAGGTTCTGTAAGAGCTATTGAATACAATTGTGTCAAGAGTCAGCATACATTTATGAGGATTTATAGGAAATTTATCACCAGAACCAAGGATTGCAAACCAAGCCCGCTGACATAATGGTGTCAAAACTTCATGAAACTTCATAAAACTTCATAAAACATATGAAACTTCATAAAACTACACGATACCTTTGTGCTATGAGATGCTGTGTGCTGCCAAAGTGCTTAGATTATCAGGGTACAGAGTTTATCTAAACTTTAATTTACATTCTGAAAAGTCTACAAGTATCTGACACAAAGAAAAAGAGAGATGAGACAGATTAGAGAAAAGAGATCCAAGAGATGGATATAACACTCAATGACACACTTCAGCTCTGCTACATCTCATCTACACACACACAGTGCCTACCACCCATGGATAAAGACCCTATCTTATCTGTGTCTGGCAGGAAGTGTCTGTGTGTGAGCTCTTGCAGCCCCTCAGGGGGAGGGGCTGGATGGAGAGAGCACTGCAGTGTGCAGATAGGAGAAGCTATTCATGAGAAGAATATATAGATAGTCCCTACATGTGCCCACTCAGTCTATAAACAGCCCCAGCACATGTCCCCTTAGTATATGGATAGCCCATGCATACGCCCACTTAGTATATAGATAGCTACAGCACATGCTCACTCAGTATATAGATAGCCCCTGGACGTGCCCACTCGCTATATAGATAGCCCCTGCATGTGCACTCAGCATATAAATAGCCCCAGCACATGTCCCCTTAGTATATGGATAGCCCCTGCACATGCCCACTAAGTATATAGATAGCCCTTGCATATCCTAAGAGAACATGTGCTGGGGTATTATATATTGCTGAGTGCACATGCAGGGGCTATCTATATAGCGAAGTGGGCACGTCCAGGGGCTTATCTATTATACTGACGTGAGCATGTGCTGTAGCTATCTATATACTGACGTGGGTATGCATGGGATCATATTACTACAGGGCGACTGCGTGGGATGTTTATAGACGGTGGGCAAGTGGGACTATCTATATAACCGAGTGGGGCACTCTTCGGGGCGAGTATAAGAGATGTGTTAGTTCTTGTTATCTGCGGGACAAATTTTACTTTTAGTGGTGAATTTAATATTCCATGCAATGTACAGTACTGGAATCTGGAAAAAAAAATCCAAGTGCAGTGAAATTGAAAAAAAAAAATCCCATTTGTGGCGTTTTCTAGTGGGCTCTGTTATTACGGGTTTTATTCCTGCTCCAAATGACATTTGTATGATATTATTGTATGCAAGCGGCACATTGGGAAAAATGTCCATCCAAAAGTCCATCCCTGTTAAATACCCATCAAAGCTGCGCAAATCCCGAAAACGGCGAACAGTCTGACGAAAGTGAGCAGTGCAACCCTTAGTAAATAAACCCCATAATATTTTGCTGATGCAGCGAATCTGTTCTCTACTCTGCAGAGCTGTTTCTGAATGATGAAGAACTGAAGAAACTCTATGAGTTTGAAGAGCAGTGTGTAGAGGAATATTTTCAAGAGAAGGAAGATGAGCAGCAGTCCTCAAATGATGAGCGGATACGGGTTACCTCAGAAAGGTATTTGGATGCAGAGAGCACTGCAGTGTGCAGACAGAAGAAGCTATTCATGAGAAGAATCTGCCCTGCCCGACCATAGTCAGAAGATTATCCCAGGGCAACCGAAATTGTATACATCATAGATATACTGATAGAGACAGGTTGGGATTTTATCTGTGAAAGCTGGATCTTTGTTAGTAACATTGAATTAGAGAATGTGTTATTTTGTTATCCTAAGTATATTTAAGAATCCTGTCTCAGAGGAAGCACCCGTTTAAAAAAGAAAGGCTTTACAATTATGCAAATGAGCCTGGGGGTTCCAGGCTCCATTAACATCTATGTAGACCTGTGTTTGCATAGTTTAAAACCCTAAGACGCTAAAGACGATAAGATGCTAAAGAAGAGAGCATAAGAAGCTAAAAGAAGAGCAGATCCTAGCAGAGAGGGCACACACCAGTATGTCAGTGTTCTTGGTTTACAATCTTTGATCCCAGTTGAAGATGTCCTCTTAGGGCTGGACGGTCCTCTCTTTATTATCTCTTTACACCAGTGTCAAACTTGGTGGGTGGTTTGAGTGGCCATGGGCCCTTTAGTAGCCTAAGGCACTTGGCTACCACCCCAATTGTCCGTGATATAATCTGCTATTGACAAGCATGGCTACGATACTTAGCAGAAAGCTTGATATGATCACGAGTGAACCTAAACATTCTGCGGCATGAAGTGAGCTATAGATGGCACCCCCTCTGCCCCATGCAGTATTACTATATCAAGTAAGTTTTTTAGATGGTTTCTGCATGCAGTGTTTCACACCCATGCTGACATAATGGGGCAGATTTACTTACCCGGTCCATTCGCGATCCAGCGGCGCGTTCTCTGCGCTGGATTCGGGTCCAGACGGGATTTATTAAGGTAGTTCCTCTGCCGTCCACCAGGTGGCGCTGCTGCGCTGAAAAGCATCGGAACCCGCTGGAGTTCACCGGCTCGGGCTGAGTGAAGGTAAGTGCAAGCTCCGCGACAGATTTTTTGTTTTAAATGCGGCGGTTTTTCCGAATCCATCGGGTTTTCGTTCAGCCACGCCCCCGATTTCCATCGCGTGCATGCCAGCGCCGATGCGCCACAATCCGATCGCGTGCACCAAAATCCCGGGGAAATTCAGGGGAAATCGGCGCAAGACGGAAATATTCGGGTAACACGTCGGGAAAACGCGAATCGGGCCCTTAGTAAATGACACCCAATGTGTGAAGAGACACTATTAAGTGTAAGGTCCTGCTTTGTAGCTGGTGACGGCACCCATCTTGCAGCCCCCACATCTTGCTGCAGGTGCAACCTGGTTCAAATCGCCTTGTGGATGGTGCCCCCTGGATATGAGATTGGTACAATAGTGCCCATTGCATCATATGTCACTATCATGCAGTGCGTTCATTTCACTTGGCCAGCACCCACCTCATGTTTGTCCAAAAGCAATACACCAACTAATTTAAACTATGTAGCTCTTGTGTACATGGATAGATTCCCAGTCACCATACACAGATACCATTTACTATCATCATGTCAGCTGTAATGACGGCTATGCATCAATAAGATTTACTGTTTTTATTTTCAGCAATACATTTTTTGAAGTAAAGTCAATTTCAAACCAAGTTTGGAAGTTCCAGCGTTACCAGCTGATTATGACATTTCATGACAGACCTGTTTTGCCACCTCCCATGATAATCTTCAGCCACTTGTACATCATCCTAAAGCGCCTTTGTTGCCGCTGCAGAAAGATACAAGAAGGAGAACAAGATGAGCGAGATAGAGGGCTAAGTAAGTTATCCAGATATGAAGTGACCATCTTTTCTCTGTCTTTCTTTGTATTATTAGAGGGATATTAGGCTGGTTTGCAAATTTTGGAAATACAGGTTTTTATATCCACTAACACCCTATTTTGTCCCAATTTTATCATAGAATTGGCTTTGATTCTTTGCTACAGAAAATATATTTATATTATATCTCATAGGACAAGATATCTAAATGATGAGTAAGCAATACAAATTAACCACAGCCAAATGGCAAAAAAATAAAAGTATCAATGTCCCAATCAGGCATCAAACACAAAATACAATACTACAACAAAATAAATTGTTAAAATTCTTAAATAAACTTGAGTAAAGTATATAGAGGAGGAGAGACCAAAGGGAGAGGGAGGATAACTCCCATGCGTATCGAATTCCACAGGGATGTCCGTGTAGGCACTGTGGAAAGCTATATATAGTTTGAAAAAGTAAGGACGGTCTCGGTGGGCGGTGCCACGTACCCTTTTCCACCCAGTAGCAATACATATCCGGGACTTGACTTCCAATCTGTATGGTGATACATCCACAGTTGTCTAGGCTAGGCTATAGCATAAATGTATGCCTTCATAAGACCACAAGACCATTTCCATTGCGCAAATAAAATATATAACAAATATTAACCATAGCGATAACGATTTGCACATATGTGCATTGGTACTTATAGAGTCACACTGATAAGAGAATAAAGAAGTGAAGAAAATAGAAATGAGATAAACTGCAATATACTAACTAGAAAGGAAAATACAAAGGTGGGATTGTAAAAAGAAATCTACCACCAAAATCAAGCATGATAAACCAGGGACACTTACTCATAGATCCAGGCACTGTGACTGTGGTAATCTTCTTATATTTGTTATTCATGGCCTCCTTCCTTCTAAAATCAAATTGGAGCAACAATTGTCACCAAGATGCGATCGCGGGTGTTACCGGTAAGTCTTTGCCGCAATATGCAGCAAAGACTTACCGGCTATGGAGCGGGCTCAGTATGTGAGCCCTCTCCATGTACCTGCTCCAGACACGCGCCGTACTATTACGTTACATGTCGGTAAGGGGTTACATAAGGTGCAAAGTGGCAGTAGGTGGACAAACACCCACCAAGACTGTGAAGTATAAAATTAATAGCAATAAAAAGGCCCTTTACATTATATATAGTGATTAAAAACCATGTGCATTGAACCAAACAGTATAATGGCAATATTATATAACTTATCAAAATGGCTTTAACCCTTACAGGACTCAGCTCTTCGTTTTTGCATTTCTGTTTTTTATTACCCTTTATTACCCTAATAAAGCAATAACTTTATTATTACGTTTAAAGAGATGTGTTAGTTCTTGTTATCTGCGGGACAAATTAAAGTGAGCAGTGCAACACTTAGTAAATAAACCCCTTAATATTTTGGTGATGCAGCAAATCTGTTCTCTATTCTGCAGAGCTGTTTCTGAATGATGAAGAACTGAAGAAACTCTATGAGTTTGAAGAGCAATGCGTAGAGGAATATTTTCAAGAGAAGGAAGATGAGCAACAGTCCTCAAATGATGAGCGGATACGGGTTACCTCAGAAAGGTATTTCCAGAAATACCCACCATCACATTTCTCTCTCTATATTATAAAATTATAAATTAATTTTACAGACAATCATTTCTATAGAGATATATGACCTCTTGAAGTTAAAAGCGCAATATGATGACACTGAAAGTGTATTCTTCACAACTGGTCTAATGTTGCTGTGTAAACTTACAGGGTTCCAAATCACCAAATACTACAATTTGTGCTTGTATAGTTACACAGGTTTAAAATAGATACAAGTCCATCATGTTCAACCTGTATTTCTAAAGTTTTGATCCAGAGGAAGGCAATAACCCCTATAGTACGGACATCAATTGTCCTATTTTATGAGAAAATGATCTCCAGATTCTGAATGTGGCATAACACTCCCTGGGTCATTTCGCACATGCCATTTTTTTTATTTGGGAAAACATTGAATTACATTACAAAAGAACTAAATAAAAACATCTAGTCACTTTATTTTAATGTAGCAGAACACTTAAAGGGGTATTCCGGGAATATGAACGTCTGATACAAAAACCCATGATGCCATAAATAAATGAATATAACAAAACTTAATGTCATTAGTTACAAAACGGAGCTTAAATAGTTTGATTTTATGATTCACTAAATTTTATGGCTTCTCTAAAGTAGGTGAAGTTATGACCAAGATGGCCGCCAATGGAAACTACAAATCCCTTGATCCTTTAGTTCTCAGTAACTCCGCCTCCATCTTATTTTCTGCCCCCAGTGATGATGTAACAGACTGTCCTGCTCTGTTACCATAGTAATGATGAGTAACTGGCATCACCACAACACCGGCCATACTGGATGCACTGCAACCAACCAACTACAGACAAATATAGTGGTGATCACATGACCTTCCCAGGCAGATGCAGGACATGTGATGTGGACATGTGACCAGTGGCTATCTTCTGTCCTGTGTCTTCTCCGTGCGGAGGAAATTAATTAAAGGGCCAGTAGCATTTTAATTCATTACAGTGTATGTCAACAGAATTTTTGGAGAGCAAAATTTTAAATAACAACTAATTACATATTAGCTTATATTTTACTAACTCATTTTTATATGAATTATGCTGATTCCTGGAAAACAAAAACTATTCCTGGTATGACATTCACCGGTATTCCTTCTCTCTCTTGACATGTAAATGTGGCTGATCTGCCAATCACTCACTTTAGAGGATCACCAATATGTTCAGTAATTTGTTGAGTGGTCACATTTGTTGTGCTAATTTTTTAAGCTAGAGAGGCAGACGGGGACCTAGAAAGCATAGAAAAAAAATGTCAGATTGATGAGGAATTAAAGGGGTTGGCCACTTTATATCATTGTTTAATTATATGTTGGACACATAATATTAAACAAATATACAAATATTTATTCAGATGAAGTTCTGCTCCATTTTCATCAAAATCAGAAGCCATAGCCAACCATCAGAAATGCCTTCCTGCTCAGCAGCCTGCTGCTCCCTTGGATAAGATGGCAAGAGAGGAAGGGCATATGACCATATACTCCAATAAGCACTCACTCATCTACAGCGTCCTGTGAGCTATCTGTGCAGTTATCTTCTTTCCCTGTTACAGAGTTTGTCACTGCCATGTCACAGGGAGCTGTTATGAGACCCTTACTGCTTTTTAGCAAAGGTTACAGATTTCAAGCAGTTCAGCAATGGAACAGAGATTAGACTACCAACTGAAAAGCACTGAATGAAATTCAGAGCCTTCTCAGCCGAGGAGCAGAAGACTGCCAAAGATTTAACAGAAAGGCGGTGTAACAAGAAAGGAGATCACTCCACAGATAGTTCAAAGGACAATGGAGAGGGATAATAGTTCATGGGATCTTTTGCCATATTATGGACGGAGGACCAGGCTACTGGGCAGGAAGGGATTTTTGAATGACTAGGGTAAGGGAGTAAGAGCTCTTCTTACAGAGACTCTGATAATTAAGTATGGCAGGCATGTGGCTTACTTCCTGACCCTAGTCAAAAGCCTCTCACTCAGCTAAATCAGGTCCCTACACTGTAATAATGAGATGCAAAGACATCAAAACAGTATTGTCTACAATTGGGAATTTGTTCCTTCTGGAATAAATATACCTGTTGGGATTTAATCCCACATCATGTCACTAGGCTTCTTGATAGTTATGCTTGAAGTTAAGGGTGCTGCATTAAAGGGTAGCTCAAAGAGGCAATGTTTTTCTTATCCATTCATGGAAAACATATTTGCATATTTCCCAGAATCCCCCAGTGAATAGCTGTAAGTCTCCACATGCCTGAAAGGCGGCCTTAATTTGTAAAGTCTCCTTAAGGAGAACTTTTACTGATATCTTAATTGATGCATTATGCCTGAGGTAGCAATCCTTACATTATTACTTGCTCTCTATCATCTGCGAATGCTACAGAAGAACAGCATGTTGTACTTTATCTGATGACTTTTATTTATCTTTGTGAATTTTCTGTTTCATTTTTCAGGGTTGAAAATATGTCCATGAGACTGGAAGAAGTCAATGAACGGGAACATTTTATGAAGGCTTCTCTTCAAACTGTTGATCTTCGTCTTTCTCAGCTAGAAGAACTTTCGGGTAGAATGGTGAATGCTCTTGAAAAACTTGTTGGAATAGATAAGTCTGAATTAGTTCATGTACGCTCACGAGCTTCCTCAGACTGTGATGCAGCCTATCTTTTAAGACAAGGCAGTGTGAACAGTTCTGATGGCAACAGTGTATATAAATATCATGTAGAGGCTGATGAATTAACATGCGAGGAGAGCACTGTGTCTATGTCCCCTGCACTGGGGCCACGGAGGAAAGCCTATTCATTTGGAATGAAAACCGGTGAAGAAGATCAAAAAACCCAGCTAGTGCCACGTCAGGCCAGTCTACGTTATGCTTCAAGCGCCAATGCAGTTGCCACTAAAGACTTGAGTCACTTGACTTTAGGATTTGTTTCTCAAACAACAAGACCAGTTTCTTGTATTGATAGATGGACTCCAGAAAGCGATAAACAACAAATTGACAAGGAAGACACCTGTGTAGAAACAGTAGCACCAAACAACATCATTGTAAATGGCCAGTCAATAGTGAAAGTACCTGCTTCAGACTTTTCTAACTCTCATTTAACAGTTGAAAGGACAAAACTAGAAGCTACCATATCCTACCCCTTAGAGAAATCAAAGGCTGCAAGGTATTACCCTGCCCAAACGTATAACACTTGTCAAACAACTATGACAAAATCTAGAAGTTTTATATTTACCCAGGCTGGTAAGCTAGTTGGTGGAGTTAATAACTGGACAGCAGAGTATAGCACTATCATGGACCAAATTTGTCCACCTTCAGTAGAAGACTGGACCAACGAGTTTAGTTTCCAAGATGTTTCTCAGAAGGAAAATCCAGAACTTCCCAGCATTGATTCTGAAGCTGAAGTTCAGGCTGAGCTTAAACCACTGCTAACAGATACTGAAGATGAAAGTGACACTGGAGAAATAGGAAACAGTGCCTCCTTCCCCTGTGCACCTTTCACTGAAAGGACAGAGACAGACAATTTACTCTCCGTAAAGTCCGAACGGAATTTTGACTTTGCTTCTCCTAGATCAAAAAGTTTACATGGTCATTCTAGAAAAGCCCGATCCTTAATGGATAAACTAGAACGGCCAGGACACGCCAGTAGTGTCATGAACATTGTAGTAGCCTGCGGAAGTGCTACAGAAGACTCACAAAAGAGAAGAGAGAGTACATCAACAGAAACTGAATGTTAATGTGAATGTGCATATAGAAATGGAGCTAGCTACATTTGGGGGAATGACTAGAATTAGGGACACCAATTACAATTAAATATTATAATGATTTATCACATAAAAAAAAGTTCCATTTTGTATCCAAATTTTAAATTACGTAACTTTGAAATTTTGGGAAAATTTAACAATTTTTATTTGATGAATGATGAATTACAACTTCAATCCAAGAAATTTATTTCCTCTTATTAGTTAAACTTGATAAATAGTTAGTATGTATGACACTAGTAAAGTAATAGGGTTTTTAAGATACAAGATACCATAAAACATGGCTCCTCTACTATATATAAATATGTTGATGGAAACTTTAAAAGGGCTGTCCACTAATCTCAAACTTTAACAAGGTAAGTATAATACACTAATGGGGTAACCCATATTATACTTACCTTGTTGGTGGTGCACATGAGCCCCAGGCAATAGGACTGGCGAACCCCAGCTCTAACAGGGTAAGTACTATATGGGTGACACTATTAGGGTCTCATTCTTAGAATGTTAAAGTTTGGAATAAGTGGCCAACCCCTTTAATGGCTCCTTCCTTTCGTCATTTTTATGCTGATATGGAAGAATGGTAATACCTTTTCTAATTTTCTGTGTCCATTTAGCCATTAGTTTGTGGCTAAAATGAAAGATCTTAATTTTAGAGAAACAAGGCATTGATTTAATGCTGCCTTAAATCCTAGACATTCTAGGGACCTCTGCTGCTGGCCTTTTTGGCACTCACTAGCTGACTATGGTATATGACAAAATAAAAGCCATGTTATATTACTGTAAAGCGTAGGACCTTAGATGCATTTACAGAAACTGTCAGCAAGAGCAGACTAACAAAAGAGACTTTCTTTAAATGGACGTTTTTCAACATAATTCATATAAAATAAATGCTAATTTCTGTGATTTTTGATAAAAGACATTTTCACACTTCCTATGTGTTGTCTTTATTTTTAAAGAAAGTTTGGTTCATGGTTAGTGGCGAAACTATGAAAGATTGAGCCACATAGTAAAATTGTGGTGAGCACTTAACTCCGCATACTGTAACGATGAACATCACAGGCAGGGCCGGCGCTATGGGTAGGCAAAGGTGGCAATTGCCCAGGGCCCCCTGAAAGGGGAGAATCTCTTCTTTCAAATGAATCTTGAATTTTGTTTCTAGGTGCTATGGATCCAGAGATATTCAGGTTTAAAGTTAAAATATCAGGTGCCATTTTTATATATAAAAATCACTCCCAACGGCAGTTCAACAGTTATTATCTCCATTTTCCTAAAACTTAGTAACACAAATTTAGATTCATATAAAAGAGGAGACTCTCTTCTTCCATAAGAAAAAAGAAGTGTCACAGAGCCAAAGATACAGCCCCCTGAAATGCCCCCCTCCAGATTCTTAGATATCAGGCTGCAGGGAGAATTTGCTGCACACTGGAGCTGCTGCACCTCACAGATAATGGAAATATTCACTTTATATGTTACTACATTTTGAGAAGGGATATCAACTAATATTCATGTTTTAACGTTTCTCTATGCAGAACTATCTAAGACACACTTTCTCTCTTATTCCCTTTTATTTTATGATAGTTTTTTTTGTTGGGAAAATTGACATTCGATCCTCTTCGCCTGATTTCGCTATTATATATTAACACCGCGACCAGAATATGTCCATAAAGTTATAAGTAACACCAAAACCACACACATGTTCTGGAATAAAGTTTTTATTTCACACCATCCTCCATTATTTACTCCTATGTTATGACATTCTCACTCTCATTCTTATGAAGCGCGGAGGGTTCTGTTATTGTACGGTTAATACAATGGCGACATCTATGCGTGACTTTTATTATCTCATTAGCTTGGTTAATGGATATATAGTTACATATCTGGGTGACTATTGTGTAAGGAACATACAATGATAGATCTGTGTGAATTTTCTGCAGTTCCCTTTGCTGCATATTTTGGTGAATATATTGGTGTGGGGTATGTATGATCTCCTCACAACTTACTGTTTTAGGAAAGTATATTTTCTTTATATAAGTATTTTGGATTTGTATATATGTTAGAGGAAATTTTGAATGTTAATTGCCAAATGCATCGCCTGGTTGTCTGCTTTCAAAATTCTATAGGTTTTATGACGCCTTTACTTTTTATTCAGTTTTATTGATATATTTTGCAGGTTGTGACTGTGTAAAAATTTCTAGCTGAAAAGAAGATATCTAGTTATTACAGTTTTAGTGATATTATGTGGATTTATTTATGTGAACAGATCAATGTGGGACATTTGTGAACTCTACACATGTCCATGTATTACATTTAGGAGATGTGAAGGTAAATATTTTCTGTTTGGAGCACATTTGTTGCCATCAAAGTCAAATTTTAAGTATTTTTTTGTAAAATGTTTCAGTTCGAATCAAAGTTGCATGAAAGCGCCTTTGTCTATAAACTCTTTGATGCAATTTTGAAAATGGGGCAAGTGTCTGCTTTCAAAAAATATCGGTCCCTCTCCCCAATGGGCCTCACAATCTAATCAACCTACCAGTAATTTTTTGGAGTGTGGGAGGAAACCGGAGGACACCCACGCAGACACAGAGAGAACATAAAAACTCTTTGCAGATGTTGACCAGCGCTGCAAGACTGTAGTGCTAACCACTGAGCCACCATGCTGCCCATCAATCTCCCTATCATCTATCTTTCTCCAAAAATACAGTTTGTTTTACCATACTAAGGGAGGGGGTCACTGACTGTGACTGGTCATAAGATTTATTTTGGGGCCCCACTTTGTCTAGAACCGGCCCTGATCACAGGATGTTTTATGTCTATGGCCTAAAGCCAGTTACCTGCAAGTGAGTTTGGACAAGTGATAATAGGCTGGTTCTAGGCTGATACTAGCGCATAGAGCTTTATTCTCGCACCAAACTCACTTCTGGGCATCTGGCCTCAAGGTCACCATGCACACTGTATGCTGGTGGTAAAAACACAATTGCCACTAATTACTATACTTGCTATTAAACAATAGCAAGTACAGGAGCCACCTGGCAATTAGTAACTCATATGCCTTTTTCTGTACTAAAAGGAAACATAATGGCCCAGATTTATCCAAATGAGTACAAACTGTACTATGTGCAGTTTGCCTCACTAATGTGCAGTGTGCGCCAAAATATTGAATACTGCTACATGGTCTACATTAATCTTGCGCACTCTACACTGCTCGGGAAGTGTGCAACAACTTTTTTTTGGTGCACCTTTAACATACAGGGGCACATTTACTTACCTGGTCCTGCACATTCCCTGATCCGGACTGTCCGACGAGGATGAACTCTGCCGTGATTCATGAAGATTGTGCGCCCGATATCCTGCATGTGTTGCTCCCTGCTCAGGTCCACGGGAGTTCACCTTCTCCTTCCTGGTACATGCGAGTTCGAATCTGTACGGATCTGTCGGATCGTCTGACGGCCCGCCAACCCCACCCGATTTGTGTCACATGAAAGCCGGCGTGATTGCGCCAAAATCCGATTGCGTGCACCAAAAACCCCTTTTAAACCCTGTCCCAGTGGCGCAAAGCGGAAATCGTTGGGATATCTGATGAAAGTGCGGTCAGCGGGACCTTAGTAAATGAGCCCCACAGCGTTGGACACAGTTCTGTCGAGTCACTATAATAAATGTGCCACTCCTTTATTTGTAGAATATTCTGGTGTTGCAAAGTCAGACAGAAAACTAGGCAAACACTTTAATAAATGTGGGCCATTGTGTTAAAGGCTAACTACAATATTGTGGCAAATTTACTTACCCGGTCCTGTCGCGATCCGTCGGAGTCCGTCGGAGTTCACCCTCTTCTTCCCGGTGCTTGTAAGTGCAAGTCTTGCGACACAATTTGAATTTTAAATCCCGCACGTAGTCCAAATCCATCAGGTTGTCCGACATCCACGCCCCCGATTTGCGTCGCATGAAAAATCTGATCGCGTGCAGCCAAAAACCCCAGTTAAATGTGGCGCAAAACGGAAATCGTCAGGAAGCCCGACGAAAATGCGGTCCACGGACCCTTTGTAAATGAGCCCCATTGTTTCCTTGAGATGTTGGAATCAGAGAACTTCATATGGTAACACTGCACATTCTTGCCAGTTAGTCAGGTCCACGACATCTTGGGCCCTACAGCAGTTACAATCATGTTCACTGTAATAATTAAAATTAATATAAATTGCCTTTTTGGTTTTATTTGGTCTATTTATCTAGAAGAAAGGGGTGTGTCTAATTCTTCTGGAGATATAAATATCATCTCTGAACTATCACCAGTGATCAACTCTTTCTTAAAAGAAGTTTTCATATTAAACAGATTTTAGGAATTTTTGATGATTTTTTTTTTTTATTCATCAATGTCACAATATTTAATAAAAAGTGTGATATGCTACCATTTTCACTCTGCCTACTAAGCTTAAAGGGAACCTGTCACCAGCCAAAGCACCTTTAAACTACAAAATATACCTATATATGGCCGGTGTCCTGTGTGCTGGTCATGTCTTTGTAAAGTCACAATTCTGTGGAAGGAATATCCACAGCCTTCCTCCAGTCATGGTGTGGGGTTTTTGGCACAGCAATCAACCAGGCACCCCTTCTCATAGTGGTTTCATCACTTAACCCCCTCCTTCATGTTTCCCTGTAGTTGCAGCAGGCCCTGCCTACCAGCTTCCTGTCCTGCTGCAATCTTGGCTGACTTCTCGCGCATGTGCAGTGCACTGGTCATGTTCCCTTCGGCCCTGCGCTTACCTGGACGGAGAAACAGGTCCACTGTTCATGCATGGCTGTTCCCCCACATCGGGACCGCATATGAGCTGAGCTGCCTTGTGAATGTGTGGGGAAAATAGCTAAATAACTAAATGCTGTTAGTTGACAATGAAGGGAGCAGTCATTAATATCTGTAAACCCCCTCTGTCATTGTGACTCCCGTGACCTGCAGCTCCAGGAACTGAATGGGAAACTCTTACAGGATAATTAGAATGGTGGACCAAAACAAGGTGAAGAAGCCTCAGCTTCAATATTGTCATAAACATAGAATCCATTTTGCAAAAAAGAGGCAAAAGTGAATTGTCTGGGCCAGGGGCGTAACTACAGTGGTAGCATGAGTATGAGGCCCACAGTGTCAGGGGGCCCCGTCATCCTACCTGACATACTAAAGAGGGTAGGATGTGCACCATTATATACATATTATGCTGCACATTGTACAGCATAACATGTATATACCATATATGTGTTGTATAAATGTGTGATTGTAACTTGCATGTGTGAGTATACAAATATGTACATTTCTTTAGTGAGAAGGGGGGCCCCATGCAGAAGCCTGCTATGGGACCCTGCTTCTCCTAGTTACACCACTGCTCTGGGCTCTGATGGATGCAAATAAGTCTGGAAGTCTGGGGACAGTACACCCCTCTGCTGTATATCACCCTCTGGCCCCCTTTATACATGGCAGCCTCCACACTGTAAATTACAACATCTCTATACATACTATCCCTCAGCTGTATATAACCTCCCTTCTATAAAGTTCTCCTTTTCCTACCATGATTCCACCTCTATACAGTGTGCCTCCTGATGCGCAGTAACCTGCCCCCCACCCCTAGTTTACAGTGCCTCCCAGTCCCCTTCCCCAAGCCCCTCTCTCTACATGGCCTCCTTTAATGTAAAGATATCAACACAATGACGTCTGGAAAATAGTAATTAAATTAAAGGAGCCACTAACGTGGTGCACTCCCAAAAGTAAATTATAAAAGTCAATAAATATGTTAGCGCTCTACTCAATAAAACTCCTTTTTGAAAAGCATCCGTAGAACAGTCTCACCAGTCCTTGGTAAATTGAAAATTGAAGAGATACATTGTAAATCCTCCTGTTACTCTGTCCAATTCTCATTCTGGGTTCCACTGACGTCCTCGATACACTCTCATGTTTGAGGTCAAAAAGAGGAACCTGTCCAGGGAATTTTTGAACAGATAGTGTGGACCACCAGAGTAAAAGATTAAAATAAGTTTTTTATTGCATATACTCACAAAAGCAGTTAGAGTTAAAATTGCGCGCATCATATAAATCTTTCTTTAAAACGCCAAACACCTCCGCCCTCTCCGGCTTCTTCCGGGGCCAACATGTACCCAACATGTTCTGCTATACAAATGTATGAGACACAGACATCAGCTACACAAGTGCCTGACATGTTCTGCTATAAATGCTAGAGACACAGACATCAGCTACACAAGTACTGACATGTTCTGCTATTACACATGTGTGAGACACAGACATCAGCTACACAAGTTGGGACATGTTCGTTATAACATGTGAGAGACACAGAATCAGCTACACAAGTACTGAAATGTTGCTATACATGTTGAGACACAGACATCAGCTACACATGTGTGCTGACATGTTCTGCTATAAACATGTGTAAGACACCGACATCAGTACACAAGTGGATGACATGTCTGTTATACACATGTGAGAGACACAGACATCAGCTACAAGTGGCTGACAATTTGTTATACACTGTGAGAGACACAGACATCAGCTCACAAGTACTGGACATGTTATGCTATACACATGTAGAGAAGACACAGACCACAGCTACACAAGTACCTGACATGTCTCTGTATTTACACATGGGTGAGACACAGACATCATCTACACCAGTATCTGACATGTTCTGCTATCACACATGTGTGAGACAAGACATCGCTACACAAGTCTTGTCATGTTTGTATAACACATGTATGAGACACAGACATCAGCTACACAAGTACCTGACTGTTCTGCTATATACATGTGAAGACACAGATATCAGCGACACAAAGTGCCTGACATGTTCTGTATACACATGTGAGAGACACAGACATCAGCTACACAAGTACCTGAAATGTTTGCTATACCAAATGTGTGAGACACAGACATCAGCTACACATGTGTCTGACATTTTGCTATAACAGTGAGAGGACACAGACATCAGCTACACAAGTGGATGACATGTTCTGTTATACACTGTGAGAGACACAAGACATCAGACACAAGTGGCTGACATGTTCTGTTATACACATGTGAGAGACACAGACATCAGCCTACACAAGTACCTGACATGTTAGCTTAATACATGTGAGAGACACAGATATCAGCTACACAAGACCTGACGTTCGCTATACACATGGGGACAAAGAATCGCTCACAAGTACTGACATGTTCTGTTATACACATGTGAGAGGACACAGACATCAGCTACACAAGTGGCTGACATGTTTGTTATACACATGTGAGGAAGAGAAAAGACATCAGCTACCCAAGTGCTGACATGTTTGTTATACACATGTGAGGACACAGACATCAGCTACACAAGTGGCTGACATGTTCTCTTATACACCTGTGAGAGGACACAGACATCAAGCTACACAAGTACCTGACAGTTATGTATATACACATGGGAGAGACACAGGCATCAGCTACACAAGTACCTGACATGTTCTGCTATCACATGCGGGTGAGACACAGACAATCATACACCAGTATCTGACATGTTCTGCTATACACATGTGTGAGACACAGCATCAGTACACAAGTTCTTGTCATGTTCTGCTATACACATGTATGAGACACAGACATCAGCTACACAGTTACTGACATTGTTCTGCTATATACATGTGGAGACCACAGATAGCAGCGACACAAGTGCCTGAACAGTTTGCTATAACAGTATGAGACACAGAAATCAGTAACAAGTGCTGCAGTTCTGCTATAACATGTGGGACACAGACTCAGTCAGTACTGTTCTTTATAAAACATGGCCTCACAGCATTATACGGTATCACATCACTATACAGGCTGTCAGTCATGTGTATAGGAGTATCTCATACACAACACAGGTTGCAGGGGGCGCCAGAACAAAGCAGATAGGGAGCCAGCACTGGGAGTGTCACATCATTACACTGGCGTCAGTCATGTGTTAGGAATTCATCTAAAACAACAGGTGAGGGGTGTGGCCTCCATCACCAGGATGTTACATCATTATACAGGCTGTCAGTCATTTGTTATAGGAAATATCATACACAGATGGCTGCAGGGGGCGACCTAGCACAAGAAGCACCATGGAGGGCCATTACACCAACATCATTATACAGTAGTGATGGGACATTACGTCGGTCATTAGGCTCGCTCAGAGTAAGAAGAACCGGCGTTCTGGCTCTCGGAAGGACTCCCGATTAAAAATTAATTGGGGGAGCACACGGCCAGTAGTGCTCATCCGGACCCATACACCCCTTTTAACCTGATTTTATCGAGGGTTAAAGGAGGGCTGGTGAAGCGTTAGGGGCCGGGGTCTAATGAAGCTTTTGGTCACTGACGGGGCGGCTCAGGTCGTTCATTAACAAGAGCCTCTCTTTGCTGCCAGTCGTCTCGAGAACCCACCCACTAATAACGGCTGAGTCATGTGGATACACACAGGCTGCAGGGGCGTGGCCAACCAGCACCAGGAACACATGGAGGAGCCCATTACACCATATACCTCTACATTCATATAGGCGTGTCAGTAATGTATATAGGAGTATCTCATACACACAGGCTGCAGGCCTGCCAGCACCAGAAGCACATGCGTAGGAGCATTACACATTATCTCACATTCATTCTCAGCTGTCTCAAGTTCATGTATATAGGAGTATTATCACACACACCAGGCGCAGGGGGCGCCAGCCAGGGAAGCAACTGGGGAGCATTAACACTTATTATACGTCACCCCATTATACAGGTTGTGATCATGAGTATAGGTATCTCATAACACAGGCTGAGGGTCCGGCCAACCACCAGGAAGCACATGGAGGAGCACATTCACCATATTACCTGACATGATTATAAGAGGATGGCCAAATTTTCAAAAAAATTGCACTTTTTTGTTTTTACTTCACTCGCCAAGTCGGTGTATTCCAGTGCGTTCCAGGGAACTTCACGCGAGCGAGCAGTGCCACTGGTGGACGCGAGGGAAGGAACTGCCTAATAAATCCGGCAGGACCGAATCAGCGCAGAGAAGGCGCCAATGCGATCGCGAAATGGACCGGGTAAAGTAAATTGCCACAGGTGCAGGGGGCCGCCAGCACCAGGAAGCACATGGAGGAGCCATTACCCATTATACCCTCACTCCATTATACAGGCTATAGTAGTGGTATATGAGATCTCATACACCACAGGCTTTGCAGGGCGCCAGCCCAGGAGCACATGGAGGAGCCTTACACCATTATACCTAACATCATTATCAGGCTGTCAGTCATGTATTAAGAAGTCTCTACCACACACAGGCTGCAGGGGGGCCGCCACCAGGAAGCACAGGAGGAGCCATACATTATTATACCTCACACCATTATACGGCTGTGCATCATGTATATTGAGAGATCTCACTACCCACACAGGCTGCGAGTTGCCGCAAGCAAGGAAGCCATGGGGGAGCACATTACACATTATCCACACATACATTACTACAGGTGTCAGTAGTATATAGGAGAGCTCTATACACACAGGCTGCAGGGGGCCGCAGCACCAGGAAGCACAGGAGGAGCATTACATTATATACCTCAACACCTAGTTACAGGGGGGGCAATAATTTTTTATACTGGGGGGGAGAGATGCTGCTATATATTTAGTCTTGGGGCCAATAATTATTTTTACGTAGGGGGGGGGAGATGCATATATATTATTGTGGGCCATAATTATTTTGTACTATGGGGGGAATAATGCTATATATATTATTTGGGGGACATAATTATGTTTTACTAGGGGGGGATGCTATATGATTATTTGGGGCCATAATTATTTTACTAGGGGGGGGATGTATCATGTGTATTTGGGGCCCTAATTATTTTATTACTAGGGGGGGGGTGCTATATGTTTATTTGGGCCATAATTATTTATATAGGGGGGGAATGCTATATGTAGTTATTGGAGCCATATCATTATTTTATACTGGGGGGGGTGCTTATATACTATTGTGGGGCCCTAATTATTTTATATAGGGGGGTTCTGTCTATTTATTTGGGGATTTGGGGCATTAATTATTTTATACTGCGGGGATTGCTATATATATGATATGGGGCTAATTATTTTTATACTGGGGGGGCTGCATTATTATAGATCACTAAGCTGGGGGGATGATATGGGGATACAGCTATTAAGTGCAGGGGTGTTATGGGATACCGTATATTAACTAAGATGCAGGGGCTGTACATGGGATACAGTATATAACTAAGCTGCAGGGGCTGTAATGGTGATACAGTTATAACTTAAGCTGGGGGATTAATATGGGATACAGATTACTAAGCTGGGGAGGGGCTGCTATATGGGATACAGCTATTACTAAGCTGGGGGCTGTTATGGCGATTACAGTATATTACTAACGAGGACATTGGGCAAGTATAGGAGGGTTACTGTCACCCCCCTTTCCCCTCTCCCACTCCCCTTCACCAGTCATGCCCACACTCCACCCCCCTACCAACCCAGACACTAAGACCCATTCCCAACTTTTATGCCCACCCCTCTATCTTCCTCATGCACCATTCTATGGATTGATATGGGGGATGTATATATATAATGGGTGGTTTGGAATAACGAGGCCTTTTAAATAATGAGAGCAGGGATATATAAAAGTAAATTTATTATATATATATATATATATATAGATATATTCATAGGGGGTGATGCGATATATTTAGTAGTTATGGATTACAGTTAACTTTGCTCATGTAACCAAATGAATTGAATTGATGTGGTGTTAGCATGCTGGAATTCCAGTGACTAATTAATATATATATATATATATATCTATATAATATATATATATAATATAGGAAGGGAGTGTGTTAGTTGTGAGGGGTATATTTATTTAGGAGACCAGTGTTGTTATCCAGGGACTTTATTACTGTAAGTGCTGTGGTTATTTTTAGGACGCGGGTGGAGTATGCTGCACGGAGCTGAAGATATCCGGCCGTGAATCAGCAGTGATACGTCATGGATTGGAAAACCGGACTAAAGTTCTATGATGGAAGAGATTGTCCTCTATAGGTACTAGAGCCACTAATGACTCTCAGAACCTGTAGTCAGTCACACAGTGTCCGGGAGCTGTCTGAGGGTTGAATGTTAGTAAAGTTTAGGATTTACTTAACAGGGAGCGGGGGGGGGGGGCATCATTTTATATTCGCCCGGCAGCAAATATGCTAAAATCGGCTCTGTGCATAGGGAGATGTTTGGTCTTCAAACAATGCTTCTTGTTTTAGTAGACACGCACATGACAGCCGCGGCTCTTGAATCGCTTCACTCTTCTTCCTGTGCACTTACATGGCCAACTTCCCCAAATATGCGAAGACGGGAACGCCAGGTGACAAGGTAACGTCTGTGCTAGGCGTGCCAGAACCCCAAAAACTGACACCCTGGACGTTAAGAAAAAATCACTCCAGCAAATATGTGGATTTGACACAGATTTCTTGATATCTACTTTAGCAACAAAAAAGAATTAAAATTTGGGGAATATAGAACCCCAAAAACTGACACCCTGGACACTCCAGCAAATATGTGGATTTGGCCATGTTTATGACAATTTCTACCAGCACCTAGATAGACAACCTAGACATGTATTATATAACCTTTAAGAAGATCAATGTTCCTCCGCCTTCTATTATGTATTATTATCAGTAAATAATAGCCCTCCACTATAAGGTAACGCCACCTATAGCTGCGGGAAGCCTGTACTGCGTTTCCCGGCTCTGACACTAGGTGGCGGTGCAGCGCGCCGGAGCCGCGTCCCTGAATGGGTTTTCTGCACATGTGCACAGACTGTGAAAAGAAAGGGACAGACTCACAGGAAATCAGTGAGAATGCAAATACAAAGTGCGTGTGGGAGTGAGAGCCTCAGAGGGAGAGGGAAATGTCTGGCCTGACACACAACAAAAGCCACAAGCGTCCAGCCATGGAGCAGCTCCGGGGAGGATAAGTGCGGGGCCGGGGAAGCGCCGGACACTGCGGGCGGAGGCTGCTCGCACCTTCCAGCAGCAACACTTGTCCTCACAGCCACAATGTTCTCCATGAAGCAGCCCAAGCCGACGTTTCGCTCCTATCTGCTGCCCCCTCAGGTATGTGAATGGCACATTACTATCCTCACAGATATCTGACCCTATAGGGGGCTCTTCACTATTAGGGCCTGGGGGGTCAGGTGTCACTTCTGCCCTCAACTTCATGTAGTCTGTGTGCTGAGACTACAACTCCCAGCAAGCCTCCTGTCTAGGCCTGGTGGGTGGGTGTTGTGGTCCCCCATGTGCTGTGCATTGAGTGTATGTGTTACACATGTGCTGCAGATGTCTCCATATGCGCCTCATATATTTATCCCATATTTTCCAGCAGGAAGATAAACTCACCCCGCAAACCAAAATCAAGAAGCTGAAACCCGTCCTGCTGCCAGGTAAGAGGGGCACAAAGCGCCAAGTCTGTTTATTTTTCTGCCCGTCACTGTGTCAAGTGTAACGTAGGACTTCATCACCGGCTGACAGGATAGGAAAGTTTCCATGTTTTACTCTAAGTACTCACAAACACAGCTGGAAGTTGTCCCTGTAATATCTGTGAGGAGATGGTTATCTCCAGCAGGTGCAGACTTGAAGGGGCTCTATGATGCTATTTGGTTCTCAGGAGACCCATTTACCTATTATAGGACCAGGTCCTAGCCCCCCATCCCCAGTGTCATTAGATCTAGAGTTCGTAATATTCTACACATTCTGGTTTCCAGAGATGAGACCTCAGGATCAGCGCTGGCCATACTGTTACTCCTTACATATGCTTCTTCAGCTGAATGAAATGGATCAACAACATCTCTTCACAACTAAAAATGACCAGACCTCAATATCTAAACGCCATTTAAAGAATTAAGGGTACAGAGACATAAGAAATACAAACTAGGTGCAGTTTCCACCTGTGTGTTTGGAGGGAGGGGACCCTAGTTTACTTGTCACCAGACTCCTCGTACGTTAAATGGAGATGCGCCTCTTTATTGAAGTCTTTGGATGGAACCTGTGTTTTTTTGTATCATTACAGATTTAGCCACATTGTTGTAAAGTTATTACACATCTACACAACCTACCAGTATTGTCAGATGCCTAATGTAGATTACAACTGTACAGAATACAGTGGGCTCATGCAGAGCGGCAGCCAGTAGTGGATTATAATTCACTACTCTCCAAGGGGCCCATGGCCACCCAGACCATCAACCGCCCATCAAACTTTATACTGAGAAGAGCCTTCACCCACAAATCGTTGTAAATCTGTTCTTGCTCTTAATACACATGTACACAAGAGCCCTTTCAGGACCTTTGAAGGTCATACAAAGGTTCTGAAAGCGGGCAGAAGAGACCCATCAGGGCACATTTACTTACCTGGCCGATGGAGTTCACCTGAAGTGCATTGTCCGACTACAATGCACGGTGCCGCGATTCACAAAGATCGTGCTCCTGATTTCCTGCGTGTGTCGCTTTCCTGCTCAGGTCTGCTGGAGTTCACATCTTCTTCCTGGTGTATGTAAGACACAGTTGACACAATTTAAATATTAAATCCCCCGCTCAGTCCGAAACAGTCGGATCGTCCGACGGCCCGCCCTCTGATTTCTGTCGCATGAAAACCGGCGCCAATGCGTCAAAATCTGATTGTGTGCGACATAATCCCCTTCTAAATAGCTGTCACAGTGGTGCAAATCCCGAAAATTTCCAAAATCTGACAAAAGTGCATTCTGCGGACACTTGGTAAATAAGCCCCATTGTCTATTTCTCAAGAAGCTAATTCCAGTACCATATGTAGGAAGTGAATTCCTGACCTGTAGGGGCTATAATATTTATACAGTCTCAATCTGCCCCTGATGACAGCAGTTACTTGATGATTTTTTGCTCGGAAGAGAAGAGGTGTTTGTCTTTTCATTATACCTCATCTCTGTGTAGACTCCACAAGTAACTGCTGTCATCCTCTTTACATTAAACATCAGACAATATCAGTTACACTATTAGTGTGTAATAATTTTACAGCCCTGTTAAATGTGTCATGAAAAATACATACTATACATATACGTGTTTGATGTTTTGAGAGTCTTCAACTACATCCCATTTAGCCTCAAGCTAAACCACATTGGCGGATGAAGCTCATACATGGAATCATTTCTGAATAACCTCCATGAGCGCAACTTGTGAGATTCTTGCTGGTTTTATTGCTATTGGGGAAGTAACTTCTATTTCATTACTACTTATGTTGTAGAAACTCATGCAGAAAAAAATCTATTCTATACAGATTACATTTATTGCAGTGTGTCTTTCACCATCTGCTGCAGTGACAGTGTGATGACTTTTTATGGCCATCTTTACTGTTCAGAGCAGTGAAGACTCCTTACAATTTTCTCATAGGCACACAGTGAACTCTCAGGTCCACAGGGGCTTCAGGAACCCGGTCATACATGGCATGAGTGGGCATGCACAGAGGGGGCAGTTTGTAAATGCCAAGGGTCGCTGCTGACAACAGCCTATTCACAATGCAGCTTGAATGTGTAGTGAGCCTAGTATCGGCCACACCGTTCTGCATCGTAGGGTGTGTCCATGTGGTTGGAAACACCAGGAATTAGGAAATAATCTCCAACAAACAAACTGGGCTGCCCTGTCGCCTCCTTCCTGCATGTACATTTATATACTCTTTCCTTGTGTCCAGACTCCTACATCGTACACTTAACCTATGCCTTGTAGAAGTGGTTGTTATTTGGGAAAACCCCTTTAAGTTGGGGGGGGGGGGTTAGTGATTTTTGCCTTGCACAAAATTTTGTTGAAATTTTCAGGAAATTCCTGAGAATTCAGAAGATGAAACTCTTTTAAAGACAGATTCCATAGTGGATCTGTGTATGGATTATTGTTATTGTTATGGGGTCAGACCCCACTCACAGACCTCAGCAGTAGCCTCCATATTACCTTTGCTAGGTCTCAGTATAGAGAAGTCAATTGGGTTTATGCTAATAGTTACAGTATTATATGCTACAGTAGTGAGGGTTAGGGTTGGGTTGGGTGTTAGGGTTAGGTGTTGTGGAGACTTAATGCTTATGGCTGAAAACTCCTATTCACTGAAGTAACGTTACTTTCTGTTTCAGTATGGTATTCTCATCTCAGCTTTGCCATAAACGTTCTGTTTTGGTCACCAGAATGGGGTCTTCCCATCACAATTTCTTATAATTGCATCCCTTTTGAAGGTGGTTGTGTTGAAAGGCTAGATATAGACCAAAACATAACACGAATAGAAGTGTATCTAGCATGTATCTTTCATGTGGTGACATCTGATGACAGGTTCCCTATTTCTTCAGTGTTGAAAAATGGCGCAGTATCTCTTAAAGGGGTATTCCCATGAAGACAAGTTTCTTATATGTACTCAGGATAACAAAATAACACTTTCTATAATTCCCTGTTATTAACAAAAATGCAGCATTTCACAGATATAAGTCAAACTCGTCTCTCAGTCCTGCTGTATGCAATTCAAGTTGTACCTAGACACGACCCTGTAACTTCTGACTTAGGGTCGGGTGGCCGCCATCTTGGATTTCTGTGTGAGATTGTGCAGATGAGATTTCTGTCTCTCTCTGCTGTCTGCCTGTAGGACGGAGGCAGGAATAACAAATATAAGAATATTACCACAGTCACAGTGCCCCTAATTTATCATGCAGGATTTTGGTGGTTGATTTCATTTCATGCCATTTTCTACTGGAATAAAATTCACTGTAAATATAACTTGTGCTTCTGCTTTCAAAGAAAATTATTCCTAAAGGAATATTTCTGTTTTATCCCTGGTTAGAATGGGTGCAGTTATAAGGCAATACAGGCAATCTCCTACTTAAGAACACCCGACTTACAGACGACCCCTAGTTACAAATGGCCCTCTGAATGTTGGTAATTTACTGTACTTTAGCCTTGGGCTACAATGATCAGCTGCAACAGTTATCAAAGGCGTCTGCAGTTAAAGGGAACCTGTCACCAGGAGACCCATTTTTTAGTACCAAAGTGTTTTTGTATTAAAAATTGGTTTTACAGAAAAAAAAGATATGCTATAAATTGTAACCTTTCATTAAGCATTCTGCTGTGTACCTAGGACGTTTGCCAAATGGAGGGTCTGGAAAGGAGCTCCCCCCCCCACCCTTGGGAAAGCATGTGACCTTTTCAAATATATGAATAACTCCCCACACTCGGGATTGGCTGTAGAGGAGCAGGGGGCGTCGCTAAGCCAAGTGAGGGGAGTTATTCATATATTTGAAAAGGTCACATGTAGAAGCTGTTCCCCAAGGGTGGGGCGGGGGGGGGGGGAACTGCTCCCTTCCAGCCCCTCCCATTTGGCAACTGCCTAGTCACACAGCAGATGCTAATGGAAGGTACAATATAACATATCTTTTTTTCTGTAAAACCAATTTTTAATACAAAAACACTTTGGCAGTGTATGTACTATGCTCTGTGGGGACTGGGGGACTGCTAAAAATGGGTCTCCTGGTGACGGGTTCCCTTTAAGCTTTATTGTTAATCCTTATGACAACCCTAAAAGTTTAGCATCCAATTGTCACAGAGACCAAAAAAAAATTTGTTCGGAGTTACAATTATACAATTCTGACATATTATACTGTTCCAACTTACATTTAAGAACAATCCTACAGAACCCCTCTTGTATGTAACCCGGGGACTGTCTGTATAGAAACATTATTATTTGAAGGTTTATGTTATCAACAGAAGCAGCAAGAAAATCCTTTATTGGAAACCTCTAGATGGCAAGGTCCTGAAATCTCTTCTTCTATAGCTGTGTAGATGCTTGTATATTTATTTACCTTGCCATTTTTGTGGGGCTTTTTATGTCTGTGTGTTTTCTATGGCAGAGGGTCTAGTTATACTGCAAGTTTCTTTAGCAGTGTAAACTTTTGCAGTTGCAGGGGTTGAGAGCGGTGGAATCCATGCATGATGCCATTCCATTACCTCTCCATTTCATTGTAGAATTTCATGTGAGAGGCCATCAGATGTCACTCTGCTGTCCTTCTTTTTGACTGAAAGAAAATTGCTTATTATTTCCCATGACATTGGTTTGCCAGGCAACGCCACCTCCCATGGCTGTTACCAGGGCAGTATACAAGCATGCTGAATAGACGGGGAGTATGCCTTTCACCCTCTGCATTCTGGGAGTCTGCTGAGGAGGGAATATGTGCTTAGAATGGTTAATATCACAATGATGTCATGCTTCTGCTACACATGCAGGTGCTGTATATGTGTGGATATGGAATTTTGTGTTTTTTCTTTAACTATTTTTAAGTTTTAGACTTCAGATGAAGGACCTTTTCCTTCATTGACATTCCTAGTTACTATTATTACTTTGTCTGAATGAACAATTACAAGCTGAAATACTTATAGATCTTGTTTAATAATTCATATATATGGCAAGACTACTTTAGCCTGACTCTGTTTGTAAGAGTGTGACTTGCACAACTACCATATATATATGTGTGACATAATTTGTACTAAACGTCAAAAAAAGACTAAGGGGTCATGCAAAAGTTTCTTAACTCGAGATTTTCTCTATGATACCATATCAAGGGTACATTGGGAAGGCTTTATGTAGGTCTTTGAAAGGCTGTCTTGTAGATTGTTCCTTGGCCACAAACTCATCGCCTGTTAAATAGTGGATTTGGTTTATATGGCTTTTGTGATAATGGTTTATAAACGTAATAGCTGCCATGTATTTAAAAACTTATACGGAAAATCTCGTGGGTGTGAGTAGCACCAGAAGTTCTTTTCATTCGGAGGAAAATTTCAGAAAATGGTGTGTGCCCCAGGTTGACAGGTTAATCTATATCTCTTTGTACTATGTCAATACTATCCTTTGTGACTTTTTGTAACACCAATGTGATTGTGAACAAGACCATTTGCCCATGTACCCACTTTTGGCAAATAAAAAAAGATTACGACTAAGGGGGGGACAATGAGTTTTCTCTATTGTCATACAGATCACTAAGAGCAAATAAATGTCACTACTGAACTTATGGCCATGTTGACATGTGTATGGCACTGGGTAGAGATTTAGTCACATTGCATGAGTCTTACTTTTTGAGAATTAATAAGTAAAATATTTAAAAATCTAAATGGACCTTCTATTAAGAGCCATAGTTCAATAGTAAAAGCAATGTCTCCCAAATGGCTGAAGCGTTTATAAAGGGTTGCCATAACTTTTCATCCTCATGTTCAAGAAACCAGTCTGAGATGATTCCAGCTTTATGACATGGTGCATTATTCTGCTGAAAGTAGCCATCAGATGTTGGGTACATTGTTTTCATAAAGGGATGGACATGGTCAGCAACAATACTCAGGTAGGCTGTGGCGTTGCAACAATGCTCAATTGGTACCAAGGGGCCCAAAGAGTGCCAAGAAAATATTTCCCCCACACCATGATACCACCACCACCAGCCTGAACCGTTGATACAAGGCAGGATGGATCCATGCTTTCATGTTGTTGACGCCAAATTCTGACCCTACCATCTGAATGTCGCAGCAGAAATCGAGACTCATCAGACCAGGCAACGTTTTTCCAATCTTCTACTGTCCAATTTTGATGAGCTTGTGCAAATTGTAGCCTCAGTTTCCTGTTCTTAGCTGAAAGGAGTGGCACCCGGTGTGGTCTTCTGCTGCTGTAGCCCATCTGCCTCAAAGTTCGATGTACTGTGCGTTCAGAGATGCTCTTCTGCCTATCTTGGTTGTAACAGGTGGCGATTTGAGTCACTGTTGCCTTTCTATCAGCTCGAACCAGTCTGCCCATTCTCCTCTGACCTCTGGCATCAACAAGGCATTTCCGCACAGAGAACTGCCGCTCACTGGATGTTTTTTCTTTTTCGGACCATTCTCTGTAAACCCTAGAGATGGTTGTGCGTGAAAATCCCAGTAGATCAGCAGTTTCTGAAATACTCAGACCAGCCCTTCTGGCACCAACAACCATGCCACGTTCAAAGACACTCAAATCACCTTTCTTCCCCATACTGATGCTCGGTTTGAACTGCAGGAGATTGTCTTGACCATGTCTACATGCCTAAATGCACTGAGTTGCCGCCATGTGATTGGCTAATTAGAAATTAAGTGTTAACGAGCAGTTGGACAGGTGTACCTAATAAAGTGGCCGGTGAGTGTATATATGTATGTATGTCATGTAAAAGTTTCTTAACTCGAGATTTTCTCTATTATACCTTATCAAGGGTACATTGGGAAGGCTTTATGTAGGTCTTTGAAAGGCTGTCTTGTAGATTGTTCCTCAAACTCATCGCCTGTTAAATATTGGATTTGGTTTATATGGCTTTTGTGATAATGTTTTATAAACTTAATAGCTGCCATGTTTTAAAAACTTAGACTGTAAATCACGTGGGTGTGAGTAGCACCAGAAGTTCTTTTCATTTGGAGGAAAATTACAGAAAATGGGGTGTGCCTATCAGGTTGACAGGTTAATCTATATTTCTTTGTACCATATCAATACTATCCTTTGTGACTTTTTGTAACACCAATGTGATTGTGAACAAGACTGTTTGCCCATGTACCCACTTTTGGCAAATAAAAAAAGATTACGACTAAGGGGGGGGGACAATGAGTTTTCTCTATTGTCATACAGATCACTAAGAGCAAATAAATGTCAGTACTGAACTTAATGGCCATGTTGACATGTGTAGGGCACTGGGTAGAGATTTAGTCGCATTGCATGAGTCTTACTTTTTGAGAATTAATATATATTTTTTTTCAAAGTAAAATATTATAAAATCTATATTGACCTTCTATTAAGAGCCATAGTTCAATAGTAAAAGCAATGTCCCCCAAATGGCTGAAGCGTTTATAAAGGGTTGCCATAACTTTTCATCCCTTCCAAATTGCCAGAACTGTGACAGTAGATATAAGTATTTTGAATGGCCCCTACTGATGTCCCCTTGGGACTATTGCTAAATGTTGTGAGCAGTTGCGTGGGTGCAGATGAAATATAGCTGTATGTGGATGCCCCAGGCATTCAGTGAAATATTTGCAGGAAGATTCAGTAAGGTTTTTTGTGTTCTATTTGTTCGTCAATCTGTGTTTAACCCTTTCTGATTGACATTGGTCTACAGAAATGCAAGTAGGGCACATGGATGATACCATAGAACAGCTGAAGGTTCTTGTAGATGGATCCATTCCTTACTGGTGTTCTTACTGCCTGTAGTTTATAATTATTTAGTGGCTGTATATGAATTTAACCCCTTGATTCTCCACCAGGCCATTTCTTTTGTTTATAGATTTTTCTGGCACTATAACTATATACCAATCTAGGGTATTTATATATTCCTAGTGGTGAATTTTTATTCTGACATTTATTTTTCTAAAAACATTTTCAGCATTTATCGTGGAACCTAAATAATATTTTGTAGCAATACAAATACACCAATTAAATTTCTATTGGGGAAAAGTTTTTTGCATAATTTTTGTAATCTTTTTAACACTTTAGGATTCAGAAGGCTTTTTGAAAACCTGTTTTAAAATTATTTTTGTGTGATTGCTTATTAAAAAGTGTCAATTTGTGTATTGTTTTTCCTTTTAATTTTCTGTCTTACATGAATAGATGCTATTATGGTTACCGGTAAGTTTCTAACCTGGGTTGGTATGGGTGTAGGAGTATAGAATGTGTGTGGGTTTTACAACTTGTGAGGTGCATGGGGTTATTTGTCAGTTCCTCACAGGCATTATATTAGGCAATGTCAGTATCTCACTCCACTTATAGAAATAAGCTACAAGCACCTGGAAATGGAGCTTTTCTGTAGTGCTGGTGCTGTGTTAATACACCACCGGCTGCAAAGTTCTTCTGATGGCCACCTAGAAAGGAGGACTTGTCATTGTGCCGCTGAACAATTTGGTCCACTACATCCCATCAATTACATAGGCAGAAATCTGTGTGCTGTAATACATAGATTCTTGTATAACACTCGACAGCAAGGGGAGCAGGGTGGTGAGAAGCCCAGCGGAGACAAAAGGGGAGTTTATTCTTTCATTGCCACGCCACAAGTTCGTCATACTTCTAGCTCTAGAGATAGGGGACATATGTACAGTACTTGGGCGTTTTAGAGGATAATTATTAAAGGCTTTTGTGACATGTTAAGTAGTAACAGTGCAAAACAGACTGCCCTTACCTATATTTCTAATAAATGTAGAAAATTTGGATGATAGGACTGTGGGAGTCTCCAGTGGAAAAGTCTTGTTGTATTTTTTTTTTTTTTTTTTTTCATCTGGACATTACAGAGCAGGATTCAATGGGATTATATACAACGTGTACTGGTGGTTCTTTGGCCTCCTTCAGGGTTCTCTGCTGGAAGCTGCTAATCTTCTTCCTGATTATTTGACTTTAAGTGGATGTGATTTATTACTGTGATTGTACATTGCTTGGCTTGGAAGTCTGTGTCACAAATGGTTGAGATTGGAGATGATGGTTTTCTCCAGGATGGGGGGAAAAAAACAACTGTTGGTTGCTACAACCTTCATCTACAGTGTATGGCCGGCTTCAGGGTCGGGGCTGGTTTACATTCATACGGTTGGAATAAGAGTAGATATCTCCTTTCAGGAGCTGTCATCTTTATACCTCAAGTACTGCTCCAAGAAATTGTGTTGCTGTGTATTGTCAAGAAACCTTCATTTTTTTTATAGGACATAGGGGCACATGTATCATAGTTTTACCGCTGCCACTTTTTCTGGATTCCTGAAGTTGGCCTACTTAATCATTGCAATGTATCTTAAGTTTTCCCTACTATAATGGGTATATTTAGAGCTCTGGACTGTAAAAAATTGAAATTTTGTCTGTGATAATACAATATATTCCGGCTCATAGTTGCTGCTGGCGGCAGGCTTTTGTTCTGTGCAGTGGTACATTATTACATTATTTATGTGTTGCACAGCTGCCACCCACACCCTGTGCAAGTGTAAATGTAACTCGTAGATCTTTGACTGGTGGTGCAGTTGCTCAGAAGACCTCTTGCAGACCAATATTTATTGTACATGTTTTGGTATATGTCTCGGATTCTACTTTGTTCCTTCAATCTTCTTGATCTGATATACGCATAAATGCACTTGGCACATGGATGTAGGTTTGTGCGTCGCTGTCTGTCCCATGGTATCTTGTGGCTCTTGAATTGTCACTAGTTTGTCTGTGAGTGTTGTGTGCTGTGCTAGTAATCGCTTGTTCCCCTGTGATAAGCTGGAAAGTGTGAATATAGACTGTCAGCAATGACTTGGTGATACTGATGCCTTTACAAACTATGAACTTGCCAGGCTGAATTTTCTAATACAACTTTAGTAGAAGTCACGAAAACATGTAGTTTCCATTGAAATTATTTCTTGGTCAGACTTTCAGATTTGTAATGATTAACTTTCTGGCCTTGTTAGTTAGTTACTTACAGCAGCCTGCAGCCAGATACACATGACGATTTTACTGACTCCACTGTAAACAACTTAGTAAACATGGAGGGTTTGACTTACTCTTCTCTGTATATCAAGTTGCTATTGAAAAAAATAGCAATTTTCTATAAAACTTTTGCCATTTGTCTTCTTTCTATTCCCATATTTTTTTTTTTTTTTTTTTACGTTTGCTTATTTTTTTACGGATTTTAAAAGCATTATAGTTTTAGTAGCAAGTTCTCAAATTGCGAGCACCACTACCACCTCTTGCACACATGGCGTGCACTACTGCTACTTCTACTATCACAACGCACTTAAAGTGGGAATGGGGGGGGGGCATAACACAGGAAAAAAAAACGGACAGTGCTGGGAATAACACAAGGAAAACCGTAGGTTGGGTGAAGGGGGCTTAGTAATAGTGATTGTACAACAGTATCTACAGGACAGATCACACATATCTCACCAACACCACCAAATGCAGAATGGTGGCGTTGAAGAGCAAAGGATCTGTCCTAACTTAAATATGCCGTGACACGATCTGTCATGACTGAGATCACTGTCACTTGCCATTCTGTATTGAATGCGAAGGGGTTAATCCATAAACCTGTTTAAAGTAAAAACATCACTTCAAAAAGTATGCAGTAACACATTTCAGACAAAATGGCATTCTAGTCCTTGTCATGCCTAAAGATGCCCTCTAAGGCCTCATTCACACTGCCGCATGGGGTACGTATATATGGCCAATATACGTCCCCCATAGACGGCAATGGACGCACGGCGCCCTACGGGAGCGGGACCACCCCGTACCTCCGTACCCTGTAAAAAAAATAGGACATGTCCTATTTTTTCACGGCGCCGTGCGCCATATGTTCCTGTGGACGGTACCGCGGGCAACGGTAGTGTGAATTCAGCTTAAGTGAACACGCTTTAATGGGAGAAAGGCCCCCGGAAACATTGTTGCAAGCGTAGTAGGGGTTACAAGGAATCACAAGACCTGAGCAAGTTATATAATGTCATGTGGAGGACTTTTTGTGTTTTGATTGCCTTTATATAATGTCAGTCTCCTTTTAAGTTTAGGTTAAACTATATGCTTCCTCTGTAGTGTGATCCCATATACCAGTGATGGTGAACCTTTTAGAGATAGAGTGCCCAACCTACAAACAAAACCTACTTTTATGTCGCTAAGTGCCAACATGACAATTGCGGCAGTAACCTATTGATCCCAGCTGTATCACAGGTTTTAATTATATTGGTGTCCTGAGGACACCAATAGAATAGAAAGAAGATGGAGAAATTTGAATTATAGCTTCCTTCCAGGGTCCCCTGAAGAGAAGAATACCACAACTCCCATGAGGTCTTGTGAAGGCCTGGGTGCCCACAGAAAGGGCTCTGAGTGCCACCTCTGGCACCCGTGCCATAGGTTCGCCATCACTGCCATATACTATGTACAAGGACTGTAAAAAAGGAAATTATAGGAAAATTAAAATATTTATCTTGATTGTGTATCAGTGTGCACTATGTAGGAAACGTTATATGATGTGTCTAAACAGCTATATAAAATATCAGTGGGGGGAAAGGGCAAATGTGGAATGTAGCATTAATAGACATTAAGTCATTTCTATAAGTCATGCCCCTGGGAAACTCTTTCCAAGAGCCTAATCCGAAAGGCTTCTCGCGTATGTAGCCTTTTTATTCAATCAACGCCTTATTGTTAAAGGGTATGTGTCCCTTTAAAGCGCATTCACTTGGAAGTTATCTTAAGGTGAATGGCATTTTGTCTGAAACTCGTTACTGCTTACTTTAATTAGTGATGTTTTAATTTCCAACTACCGTATGTTGTTAAACATGTTAAAATGCAAGCCGCATATCAAGATCCAGTTTCCGCCTGCTTTTTTTAACTGGTTGAATCTCCTGTTCTGTAGCCTCTGGATGCAACTCTTTGCCTGTTTTGTATTGCGTATCTTGTCAATCTTATTGGAGCTGTATATCTTTGTGTGTGTGTGAGATTTTGGGCTTGACAGTACTATCTTGTTGGGGAAACCATTATCGACCATTGTCTCAAAGGACGTCTGCTCGCCTCCATCTCCACACCACATTCATATTGTACAGTTATGATAAGCTCTGGGCCGCTTGTTTCCAATAACATTGCTATTTCTGCATCAGATGAACCTCAACAGACCTTTGTACAATGGGTTCATCCTAGCAGCATGGCTTCCTTTATGAACAGTAGTGGTGATGATAATCTGGAGCTGAATGTGATTAAAAAAACAGATTTATTCAAAAAAAGGACAAGCTTACAAATATATGTAATAGAAATTTACACTTCATTGATGGTTTGTCCTTCAAGTAAAAGTCCAAACCTAAAAGCCCAATCAGTCGCTATTCCCGAAAATCCTCCTTTAAAATGGATAATATAAACCTGACTTGATTAATTTTCGTTGCTTCCTTATTGCTCCTGAGTCTGATTATGACAGTATCCTAAAGCTTCATGTTTTAATTTCTCTCTGTGTGTAATGACCTGTTTGGGTGTTTGACCTCCACCTTGAAATGCAAGTAGTTTGTTTTGTCAGGGAAGTATTTTTGGCACACAGCAATGCTAGTTGCATGAACGGATACATTAACCGGCTATGAAATGCTTGACCAGAGCCATAATGCGGAAGGAACTTTATGGATTGTTCTCTATTTTCTTATGGCTATAATCCATAATATGCATGGCATCTAGAGTCATTCCTTTCAGAAATCCTTAGTGTGTATTATGTTTGTATAGGCAGAGCTCATAGTTGGCTTGCGGCCAAAATTCTGTCTTTTGAGGTCTGTTCACTTATAAAAAAAGAGGAAAAAAACTCTTGGACAGATAATTCTTGTCTTTTTGAGCAGGATTTGGTTGAAAGACCAGATGTCTTCCAGAGTTTGGCCTATTTCCGGCTGAGGGTGTGGATCCGCGGTTACTGCTTTGGCTTATGTCTGTTTTGCTTTTCTCCCAATTTAGATGAAACCAAATATAAATAAAAGGGCTTGTAAATTCTCTTTTCCCTCAGCAAACATGGCGGCTTTAAAAACATAGTCTGGAGAAAGCACTTCCCTAAAGCGGGGATGGATAAACACCGGTTAGTGGAGATTATAAAGCCTCATCCTGAATTCTTCAGGGAAATTAAAGTGTTACCGTCATTTGGAGCAAAAAAAACTAAAATACATCATTCTGCTCCAGGTGTCCCTGGGAATCATTCCTCAAAGTATTTTGCCTCTCGGTCCAAATTTAGTACCTTTTTTGACCCATAGCAACCATGGTTCAAAAGAACGACAATCGGCAAGATGGAGGGGCGGGACCTGCCTCCTGTCACCTCATGACAAGCGCCTGCTGCTGACCAATGAGACCAGAGCTATCTATCTATCTAGTCTTATCTATGTGTATATACTATCTATCCATCTATCTATGTAAAACTTCAGCACAGCACATGGGGGGACAGCTTGAAGACTTTGAGAGTCTCTCCTCTCCTGCCATTTCCTACTGTGGAATGTGAGGTGATGGGGGGGAGGGGACAATATGCAGTTTCTGTGTGGATTATTTGTTTATATACAAGTGTAGGGAAAGCTGAGGGAAAGATAAGTGTAGTTGTTTGGTTATTATATTAATTAGAGCTCCTGTCAGCACATGACTGCTGGAGCACTGAACCATGAGGTAAAGAGCTGATTGTAGGGAGAGAGGTGAGTGTGTGTCTCTACCTACATAGTCAGCTCCTCAGTGAAGACAGGGTGTGCCTAGCAACAGCCATCTGAGGAGTCACTAACACCAGGGGAGAAGTCTGCAGAATACAGGAGGAAGGAGCAATATTGGGGTAACTAATCCAATTGCAAAAGGGCTTAAAATTACCTGCCCTACAACATATCAAAAGTTTTTTGAAATGACTGTTACTCTTTAATAATAAGCTGCTTGCTTTCCGATGGTTGTAATGTGCACTCCATTACTTTATGGTCTGTCCTTCTGCTTCATACATTGTACAGTATTGCGGTGCATATCTATTCAAGCAAAGTGGCCTAACTGCACAGCCGGATATATAACCAGACATATGTTGTGCTGATAGCACGTTGTAATGAATGAGGAGGAAAATCCCCATATACTGCCATACTGTAGTATGGCAGTATATGATAGGATCGATCAGACAATCTAGGGTTAAATTACCCTAGAGAGTTTAAAAAATAGTAAAAAAAAAATTATAATAAAAAACCTAAAAATTCAAATCACCCCCTTTCCCTAGAACTGAGATAAATATAAACAGTAAAAATCTTAAACACATTAGGTATCGACGCGTCCGAAAATGCCCGATCTATCAAAATATATTAACGTTTTTCAATGCGTTTAACCCCGTAACGGATAATAGTGCCCAAAGTCGTAAATGGCAATTTTTTGCCATTTTGAAAAATATAAAAAAAATCTATAAAAAGTGATCAAAAGGTCGTCCAGTCCTAAAAATGATATCATTGAAAATATTATCAAATGTCACAAAAAATTACACCACCCACAGCTCGGTACAACAAATAAATATTTACTTACCTGGTCCTGTCGCGATCCGCGCTGTGCGTTGTCCGACGAAAATGAACTTTGCCGCTATTCACAAAGATTATGCGCCCGATTTCCTGCATCTATCACTTCCCCGCTGAGGTCCACTGGTGTTCACCTTCTTTTTCCCAGTGCATGTCTTGTGACACTATTTTAAAATTAAATCCCGAATCCATCGGATCGTCCGATGGCCCGCCCCCCTAAATACCTGTCAAAGCAGCGCAAATCCCGAAAATTTCTTAAAGCCGACGAAAGTGTGTTCCGTGGACCCTCAGTAAATCTCCATTATCTTGTGGTGAGTATCTGTAACTGGATAATCATCTGTTTTGACCTTTTGTTATGTTTTCCAGATGTAATATTTGGAAAAACATGTATTTATTGAGAAAGGATAATTTCTTTCAGAACAGCTGAGAGTTACTTTGTCTTCCCGCCTTGTGTGCTGTTTGCATATGCAGTGATGTCACTCAGCCTTGAACTGTATGACATAAGTCATATACCCTCAGAGCCATGTGTGTTGTTAAAGGGAATCTGACAGCAGTACAATCTATGCTTATTCTGTTCAATGCCTTCATGAAACCTTGAGGCTTTGTGGCCTAGATGCTAGAAGGTGTCAGAATACAACCTTGTTTCACATTGGTCAACCTTCTACACCACCAGTGGAAAGCTGTGGACCCTTTTTTTTTTTTTTTTTTTCTTTTTTTGTCTGCTGGTTACTTGCCTATGATGGGGAATAACTTCTTGGAAATAATAATATACATAAACACAAGATTG
Source organism: Engystomops pustulosus (assembly GCA_019512145.1). Lineage (NCBI taxonomy): Eukaryota > Metazoa > Chordata > Amphibia > Anura > Leptodactylidae > Engystomops > Engystomops pustulosus. The sequence continues at coordinate 66,705,769 of CM033644.1, forward strand.
TTTACTACTGTGCATAAAGCAGCTGGGGAACTCTCATGCCAAAGCCTTGTGTATTACATGAAACATGTGTTTGTTGTTAAGTGAATGAGAGTTTCAGTGGCTTATGTAATGAGCATGTACAGGGCTAAGCTCTTACAGGTACGGTGCTGCATAGGGCATGACAAGGGAATAATCTTCATAGTGCAGGCAAGTCATGGGCTTTGGCTGCAGTTGCAGTCAGGGTATGCTGCTTTGACGTTTTGTATATGGTACCAATATCTATAACTCGCCTTGTATTGGTATCCTTTTTGGTACTATATTTTCCAAAATTGATTGGATTCTAAAATTGACTTTATTTAGTTATGCGCGAAACTGGGAGTTCAAATTATAATATGCTGTGATCCAATACATAGTACATGCACACAGGGGGGGATTTATCACCACCTTGAGCGGAGTTTAAAAACTCTCTGCTGCCGATGTTTGTTTGATTTATTCCGAAAAAGAACAAGCTTACAAATACTCATATATATATATCCAGAAAATTACAATTCATACATTTTAATAGCGACACAATTCTGGGGGGGTTTGTGCCTAAAAGTGTTTGAAAAGTGAGACTTCTGAGAAAAGGCTTGCAAAATTCTGGTGCACAGTTTAGACCAGTGATGGCAAACCTTTTGGAGACAGAGTGCACAGAGAAGACCGGCCACGGCGCGAGACATCGGCAGCACCGGACGAGGTAAGTACATGTTTATTGTGTTTAAATAGCCCTCCCCAGCCCGGCCATAAGAAATTTTTTTAAACCCGGATAACCCCTTTAAGCAGTAACCTACTGATCCCTGCTGTAACACAGGTTTTAATCGTATTGGTGTCCTGAGTTCACCAATACAATAGAAAGATGGGGAAAATTGGATTGTAGCTTCCCTCCAGGGTCCCCTGAAGAGGAAGAATCAGGGGACCCAGAGCAGGAGCTCCAACGACAACCCATCTCTATCCACACCTTCCCGCTCCTCCTGTATTCCTGGCAGCCAAGGATGTTGCTTTGAAATGGCGCTGAGCATGGCGCTTCCTGGGCTCTATTGGACCTCAGCAGAAAACCTTGAGTCCTGTCTGGCAAACTCTGTGTTGGGGTGAAGGCCTGGGTGCCCAAAGAAAGGGCTCCGAGTGCCACCTCTGGCACCCGTGCCATAGGTTCGCCACCACTGGTTTAGACCAACTAGGTCTAAAGTAGGTACTGACAGTCTTATGCTGCACCAGAATTAATCACCACAGTGATAAATCTTCCAGCTAGAGACATATTTTGAAATCCTACACACAGCTAGCACTACAACCGCTGCGGATAGGGGATTTTCCTATTTACATTACTGTTTATATTTGTTAACGCATCGTAACATCACGTTTACGATGCATTTTGTAAATGCAAATGTTTACAGTAATATAATTGGGCAAATCCTCTCTCCTCAGCTGCTGTAATGTTTCAAAACGCAATGAAAATGGAACAAAAATGCAACGTGTGAAGGCGGCCTTAGCTTCTTACACAAGTACACTTCCTTTTGAACAAATTATTAGGAATTCAGTGGAGAATAGCATGGAGTGAACTCCCACACTATCAAGGTGATGGCTTTACCTGTATCAAATAATGTATACAGAGATCAGTCAGTCATAGCCTAATGTGAGGTATGCAGGACTATTAGAGCAGTGAGTATTGCCTGAAAGGTTTAATTTATTTCAGAAATATTACATAAAAAAGGGAGCTGTTCTTTGGTTCTGTTGTGTTGATTCCAGAGTTGGCATTGACTGACTGGTGGATACAGGAAGCTTTTATAGTATAGCTTAATATATAATTGCACTGTATACTTTGAATTATGTTGGGTTATTTTCCACATATAGTAGGTTTGTATCCAGGACGAGGATCGACAGAATAAGAATACTCTTTCTGGAAGAATATTCATAGGTTGAATAACATGGCTGCATTCTTCCAAATACAGCTCCACACCTGACCATGGGTAGTGTGTGGTATTCCTACTAAGCTCCATTTCTGTACATCTGAGCTGCACAAACCATTGTCAGGAGTGTGGCTGTTTATGGAAGAAATAAAAAAAAAATGTTATCAACATTTGGACAGTCCCTTTAAATTATGATTTCAAATAAATAGATTGCCCACTACGCCTCTTAGAGTTTCATTGTCGCCTAGGAACTTTGTAAAGCTTGGAGACTCTAATTCCATGGGTTTGTGTTGCCATGGGTGAGTCACGACTCTTTCAGGTCTTGCTCATTTAGTTGTTTCCGTGACTTTTATTTTTTTTGGATGGTGATTGGTATAAAGATTTGTTCACATTAGGTAATGGTTGAATAATACTATTACAGGTTTAATCATCTGCTCCAATTCTGGTTTCCATATGTGGTATACACAGGAAGATGTAACTTGTTGATCCAATTCTCTCATAATTGAATTAATCACTTATTTTATGCTGGGATCCTGTGCTCTTCGCCAAGGTCAGACAATGAATTGTGTGTTCCTGGACCTTTCATAACGTGGAATGTTGCTGGCGCAGTCTTGTAAGGATGACTAAGAATTTGTGCATGTGTCAGCCGTTCTGCCTGCCAAGATGCAAAGAATTTCCAGTTCGAGCCTTTAACATGACTGAGGTTTAATACCCCATTATTTGATTTTATCATGGCGCATATTTGGGTTCTGTTTACGTTCAGCAGATTGTCGGTGGTGATATTTCCTTGTCTGTAATATCTGTTTATTAGCCTTAAAATGCCAGAATGGTATCTGATGATAGTGATATTGCTAATGTAGAAAAATTGAATGCTATGGAAAATACTCATTATTATCAATGCCCAAAGGATTGTTCTGTAGATAAGAGAAGCTTCTCTTATCTACACACAATTACGGTTTCCTTTGGATACCAGTCATTGGAGCCAGTGGAAGCTGCTGGAGTAACCATCACAGGAGACCCGCAAAAATGGTGAAAATCATCCCTCACTGATTTTCTTACTGCACTTATACAAGTGACTACCAGGTGAGCACCTTTTGATACTTACCTGAGAAAATACTATCCTGACGTTATCACGCGAGGCGCCATCCTCTTTTGTTGTCCTTTTGTTTTCTCCACTTTCATTTCAAAAGATGCCGCAGATACGGATTGTAAGATACAGATACAGATACGGATTGTAAGGGCTTTGGATTTCACATTGAGGGCAGAATTTGATTCAAAGGTTTGTTCAACGTTCCCTTTCTCTGTGGCTTCCAAACACTGGTAGATTAGGGTTTCCAGTGCATCAAGCAGCCATGGAGAAGAGGATGTCGTGCTACATAGTGCACTTGTATAAATATGTTCCCTTGTTAATATATAGTCTCAAGTGCTGTCTTACATTTTATTCATTGCTACCTATAGATTACAGCACTCCACCATATGTGGTCATCAATATCATCAATGCAGCAGTCACTCACCGTCATGTTATGTATTGTACAATACTGAGGCCAGCGAATGGCTACAATATTCATGTGAATGCACCGCATCTCATTGCATTGTTTTTATTCTAGTTGTCTTGGTGCATTCCTCTAAATGCCCCTTTAGTTGTTTTTCACAAATTTCCAATCCACATATTGAGAACAAGGCTTCCTTGTAACCCCTCTGCACAAGCGCCCTGCGCCTCCCGTCATCTGTACTGTAGGAGATAGCTGAGCATTGTACTAGGCAATCACAGCGCCATTCTGATTAATGAGGGACCCATATTCTTGTGTGGACCTTCTAGTCCACACCTCATCGTGAACTATATATAAACCTGTAACCTTGTAGAGAAAACCCCCATTAAACTAAAGGTTACATGAACGTGTTCTCATGTTCTGTACATGACGTCTTGTTTACCTTTACATCCGTGGATTCGTTTTCATGTAGTGTTACATTTCCATTGTAAACCTTCCGGCAGAGCGCAGCATTGCATCTGTAGCTATTACCAGTCACATGTCATGAGTGAAGCCCAGTGTCTGGGACACATTGTAACCATTTGGCTTAAGCAGAACAATGTGTGCCTGTGATGGGTAGAGTTGGGGAAGATTCTGAATAATGCAGAAACTATGCACAAAAATTAACGGTTTGGACACCAAATTTGTGAGCGTAAATGTGAAATCCTAGAAAAGATGAGATTTTATTCTAAAACTCAGAAGATATGATTTGTAACGTTACGCTTCTAGTATATTCTGATGTAAATGTTAATATGTAAAACCAGTGTGGAAGAGAATACATTGATGCTTTTCACTTGCTACTATTGTGTTCATGGGTCACAGCATTCCTCCCACTAGGGAAGTATGCCAGCAATGTTCTGCAAAATACAGGGTTTTCTTGTTTAAACAAATGTTCTTCTAAATGACTTGAACACTGGACAGATGTCCAAAATGGCAAAATAAAGCCCTTTCACAGCAAAACAACATTGTTATGTAATTGTATAGTATTTCTTTTTCTTTCCCCTGTCCCTGTCTCGTACTTGATAGACACGTGGGCTTTTTCAACTGTACTTTGTGAAAAATAACTTCCCATTGCTTTAGTCCATTATTATCCGAGGAACGTACGGATGGCAAAGTAAACTTTTTAGTTGCCTACCATAAACAATTTGTACCTGACCTTAAAGGTGTTTTTTTTGGCCCTTTTTCTGACGTTTTTTTTAATTCCTTTTATTTCTAATTGTAAAATGTTTACCATAGGATACACAAAAAGACTTCAAAAACAGTGCTAAAATCTAGTGTTCTGCCAGCTGTTTTTTTTTTTAGCTTGATTAAAAAGCAGTGAGAATATACCCAGAGTAAGGGATGATATAGGGCAGCACAGTGACCCAGTGGTTAGCACTACAGCCTTGCAGCACTGGGGTCCTGGGTTCAAGTCCCATCTAGGTCAACATCTGCAAAGAGTTTATATGTTCTCTGCAAAATATTTGCTTGGGTTTCCTTCGGGTCCTCCTATTTCCTCCCACACTCCAAAACATACTGGAGAGGGACTGATTTGGCAAGATCTGTGCGGCGCTGCGTAATCTGTGTGTGCTATATAAATAAAGAATTATTATTATCATGAAGCCCATATAAAACTGCATGTTTTATCAACCTAGCAGTGCTGGAAGCACTTATGTACAGTATGTTTCCTACTGTACTGTATTATTATAGTGCGCATGGTAGGGAGAAGGTGCCAGACATGGCCCCTACCTCTTATTACATGGACTGCGTTCTATTGATCACATACCCTGCATAACCCTACATCAATTGAAGTAGTTGCTGAAATGATTGGACGGTAGATTTGGCTATTGGCAGATGGAAATGGTCTGTCAATATTAACTGCCCTGCAGGGGAGACATTATTTTCATGCATCTGATTTGATCAATAGTTTAGCTGTCTGTCATTGTTGTTGATTTTTCTCAATGGGGACAGAACAAAACACGATGAAGCTAGAAGTGCTCAATCACTTTGTTTGTCAGTGGAGAAAAGCTGGAACGGTGAAATTAACAATCACCCCAATAACCCGATCTGGCAAGCTCTGTGCAGCTCTACTGAAACTGTAGGCGCTATATAAATAAAGAATTATTATTACCCCCACTTGAACCAGTTGCACTTGAACTTCTGACACCTACTATTAGTGGCCTCACTTCCATCTAGTTTCTGCAGCTTGTTACCTGGCTAGTGTATTGTACCAGTGTTGTAGTAGGACTGTGTGCACACATGGAACCACTTCTGCTCCTTAGAATGCAGCGCCATGGAATCCCTATTGTTTAAAAAGAGACTATAAAAACGATTTGTGCATAAAACCTCAAGGATGAGGGCCTTCTTATGTTTAATATTCATGAAATATCCACAGGCTATGTCATAAATACATGAGATGCTGGTCCTAGCTCTGGGACTCTCATCTGTCTTGAGAACATGTGGCCGAGCATGCACAGCCACTCTCCATGTGAAATTATGGGAGCGCCGGAAATAGCCGAGTTAGTAATTTGGTATATTAGCCTCTTCTTTATTTGTGATAGATACCAAGCTCCAGGCTTCTCTGCAATCACATTCACCTTGGATCTTTGTATATAAGATGTCGGCTGATGACTGGTTCAAGCAGCAGCATTTTTATTTATTCAATTATTTTATTCCTTTCTCTCATAAAGAATGGCTGGACCATTATACAAGCTCTTATACCTCTTGTCACCCCTTCATCCTCATAGACTGTAAGCTCTTGTGTGCAGTGCCCTCACTCCTATTGTTCCATATGAATGTTTGTACTCTGTAATGTAGTATTACATTTGTATATGTCCCCTATTTGTAAAGCGCTACGGAATATGATGGCGCTATATAAATAAAGATGATTATTATTCTGTAATAAGATATTTCTCCACTGTCTAAGCTACCTCTTTAGTGGAAGGATGCAGTGATTTCTTTTTTTTTTTTTTCTTGTGTTGCATTTGATAAATCTATTTTAGGCCCCATGTACACAAACATTGACCCTGTGCCACCTGATAATTCAACAGAGACAGCCCTTTTCTGCATTCAGCAGTGCTTTCACTCAAACATTATGAACAGCTGGACTTGGAGCATAGCGAGAGTTCTAAAACCGCTTGTATGATATTTGCGTTATACTACTATAGTTTACCAGACATCCACTACAGCTATTAGAAAGCCGAGGGAAGAAGCTGTGCTGTGTTCAGTAAAGAGATCTAATACACCAGTGCACCATAGTGTTCCAAATCAAACTACAATTCTATACTTCGCCACTTTCTTGGCAAAGAAAGAGGGACAAAAGATGTGGTGCTATGGATGCCCCAGAATATTTTTTTGCCATAAGCCACACCTTTTGCTACACCCCTTACTCCACCCCCAGACGGTATAATTTCCTCCTTGGTTGACTCCATCTCCCACTCGCATTGTAGTTCCCCCTCTTGTTTTGCACCCAAAGTAAAATAATAAACGCATATACTCAGCTTTCCCCTTTCCACCGCAGCAGCTCCTCTCTCCACTGCTCCTGCTGTATGCAGGACTGAATTCGACAAACAGCAGGAACAGAGGCACAGGGATATTGCAGGTATCTGCCGGCTCTTTGCATTATTACTGTAATCTGCTCTGACGGCGTCCAGGGCATACCGACAGAGTTGAAGTCCTGGCACATAACTCCCACTGGACAGACATCTGAGCAGAGCACAAAAACTGGGGCTGAAGCACTGGATACAGCATGGTTGGTAGGTATGCAATCGTGGAATATACATGCGTTTTTCACAGTCCTGCTGCTGCTAACAGCACACACACAAAGGTATGGTTACACAAATATCCATGCTGATACCTAAAGCTTTCTCAGCTTTCAAAACTGCTGACAGACTCCCTTTTATTTTAGTAAGCTAAAAACTACAAAATCAATGATTTTAATCACCTGCAATAAAGTTACTATATATGACCTGGTCCTAATGAGTCTTGGTAAATAACCAGATGCAAAAATGGTAAGATTGATTGATTGTGTTTGAATAATGTTTCCAGAATTTTTGTTTTTCTCATACTCTTTGAGACCTACTTTATACAACAACATAAAATGAGATGATCACCAGATTAATGATAAAAAAAAAACAGATCACTCAAAAAGATTCTTATTTATATTGTCATACATTACTTATAGGGTTTGTCCAGTTGTATTAATTATTATACTATGGGCTCCAGGAGGTCTAATTATAAGTAATATTTGCCTCTTTCTGCTGTCCCATGGACAGTGCGCTCTCTGGACAAGTGCTATTGATGTCACCACTCTGTATATAGACAGAGGCCGGAGAGAGGTAAGTATAACATTATTCTTAGACCACCTGGACCTGTTGTGTGAGGTTTTATGAAACCGGACAACCACTAACTCCTTTGTGTAACACTTTTTTTATGTAACCTTATTTATTTTATCTCTTTAGGTGAAATTGTGGTAAATGAAGTGAACTTTGTCAGAAAGTGCATAGCATCGGATACAAGCCTCTATGATCTGTGGGGGAAATTGACCTGCACCAACTTCAAGCTTTCATTTATTACTGATACCCCTGTGCCCTTTCAGGTATGCACCATCTGTCTATAGTAAATGAAGGATTGGGGCTAAGCCACACACTCTCAGCCCTTCTCTACCACCCCTGCTCTATTACATAAGAATCAAATGATAATTGTCTGCAAAATGTCTACATTACAAGTGCGTTGACATGATCTTTTAATTTTTTTAACAGAAATTCCACTATAAAAATCACCTCCTTGGTGAGCATGATGTCCCACTGACTTGTATTGAGCAGATTGTTGTAGGTATGTATTGCTGGCAATCTCATTCCATCATTTGTATGGCACTACCTTTTACTTCTCTATTAGATGTGAGATGTGGAGACATTGCATTTTTGGACATTGCTGGATGCTGTGATGACTAACTTCTAAAAGAGTAGTGTAATCATAGAGGTGCAGTCTAATACTATTTCTCAAGTGCTTTTGTTGCCTTCGGTCATTCTTATAATATAGTCCCATTCTAGTGCATATAGTGGAGCCATATAAAACTGTTGTGAACTGTTTTCAGCACTGTTTGCACACAAAGCACATTCCCTGAATGGCTTCACATCTACTAATTCACATTGTTTGCTTTTGTTTTAGTAAATGACACCAAGCGAAAACAGAAGATCCTCTCATTCAACAAGAAATTAAAATTTAACCCGACTGAGTTGATCATTTACTGTAAAGACTTCCGTATTCTACGGTTTAGATTTGATGAGTCTGGTCCAGAAAGCGCAAAAAAGGTACATTTTTGATTTAGAAAATTGAGCCCCAATTTAACCCTTTAAAGACTACCTTTCATCACCTCAGACTTCCCAAACTGAACATACCAGCATGTAGGCTCTAGCATCCTGATTCTGGGGCACTTGGTTTTTCCTTCTAGCCCCATCCGTTCCAGGGATATGAGCCCTGGGATCTGACGATTCTGAGGGCTGTATGGTCAGAAAGGAGGCGCTGCAGTACAGGTGGATGGGGGGTGGGGGGGTTGACTATGCTAAAATTCTCTGACATCATCAAATCAGAGTTGCATGGTGTCGGAGAAGAGACTCCTCTGTAATGGACTGAGTATGCTGTGTTCCGTGTGCTGCGCAGGGACAGGCAGCTGCGCGCAACCGGCACTGCAGACACATGATGCTGGGAGCACGCAGCCACCTGGGCCATCATATGATAGCTGTGGGAGCTCAGCTGTATGTGATAGCCAGGCTCCCGCACTAACAGCTGGGATCACAATACTTGAGATCCCGGCTGTTTAACCTCGTAGCTGGTCAGCAACAACCGCTGTGTTACTGGTGGGTGTTTGCTGCAATATGCAGCAAATTCCCACCTTGTATGAAATGGGCTCAGCCTGTGAGCCCTCTCTATACACCCACAGCCGTCATGTGAAGTACAGATACGTCACATGTCGGTAAGGGGTTCACTAACATCGTGCAATATTTCCTTAATTGGCGATCTATAAAAAATCCCTCACTGACTAGAAAGGCCTATGTTTAAAATAAAACCTGCAATTTTAATCAATAAATTAACTTAAAGGAAAATTACCATTAAAATCAAGCATGATAACCCAGGGACACTTACTCATAGATCCAGGTTTTTTGTGACTGTGGTAATCTTCTTATATTTGTTACCCATGGCCACCTCCTTCTAAAATCAACTTTGAAATTTATGCTAATGAGCCTGAACTGGCTGTTACACTGCTCAATAGCACTTCCCCACCTCCCACTGAGTGCTGAAACTTCCTCTGCAGTAATATTACATCAGGCAGAAATAGGGGGAGGTGAGATAGTGATGCAGCTTAACAGGCTGTCACACTGTTATTACAGTTACTGTGCCTGATTCTATGAGAAATTGGTTTATCCATGTTTTATTTTGATGGTAGATTTTCCTTAAATGATCAGTAACTTTCAACAAACTTTGCATAAATCACTAGATTAAGTGAATACAAAAAACTTTGTAATAGATGTTATCCAAATATCAAAAGAAAAAAGGAGAAAAAAGCCAGCTCACCAGTAGTTCCTCTCTTGCAGGCCTCCAAGGTGCACGGATAGACGTGTAAGCCCACAGAGTATGAAAGCTCAAAAAGATGCAGATTCCAGCAGATCACGGAGGCGATTGTAGTAGTTCAACAGTTTATTCATGGGTAAAAAAGTCACAAAACATGCAGCATATGGACATAAAAAAGACCTACGCGTTTCGTCTGGTTAAGACTTATCATGGGTCCACCACCCAAAGAACATAGATAAACATTTCCCTGTGTAGACACACCTGTTGGGCGGGGAAATGGATCATGTGATACCACCTAATCCGAGACAGCTAATTTTGCTTGAGCCTGTTCCTGGCCTAAAATAAAAGGAAGTGATCCATTCTAGTCCATAAATTAAAACAATGTTATAGACATATCTTGATTTGGGAACAATTATTACATATAATGATAAGATGTTACATTTGGACAAGTTAGCGGTACGAAAACTATTAGCATATTAAATATTGATCCATTCCACAATCTAAGCATTCCGCCACTATATATATCTTTGGCACTACAAACAAGGAAAAACGCATCCTATTCACTAGAATCTATCACAAATAAACTTACATGAGCCAAAGAAGTACAAACTTCTACTGCTTGTATATTCCTACCTGCCCATCCCTAACAAAACCATAGAGGCCTGATTTAAGGGATATGAGGTGTAGCCTGTGTTACAGAATACTAAAATGACATATTACATATTCTGTTCAAGTCAACCTAGTATAATCATCCAAGTGAATGCAAACATCAAATGACATCAACTAAAGTTACTCCTGGTGAAGCTTTTATGCTGTAATCTATTTATTAACGCCTTTTATTGCTTAGTTATGAGGTAAAAATAAGGCAAACTTGCTATTCTTCTATATTTATAATGCCCGCTTCACTATAATAGTTCATTGATGTGCTAAATTCATATTTCTTGCCTCAGTTGTACCAGAGTATCAATCTCTCCTGGAATTTAGCCCCAAGGGCACCCTGCTTTCCAGCGAGAATATCCAAAAAGCTCTCGATTCAGGAGTTTTCCTATGATCACCACCCATGGGTGGACGATGCACCTTTTCTATTACCTTTTCCAGGAAGAAAGACGTGATGTCTTTCCATGAACATCTCGGAAGTGTTTCGACACCGCCCGAGATGTTACATATGGGTGTTGGAAAACATTGATAAGTGGCGCCTAATGCGATTTTCAGAGGGCCAGTGGGACATCCTACGTACGTAGTCTGCACACATTGCAGCAAATCACATAGAATACGTAAGGTGGATACAAATTAATATAGTGCCAACTTTGGTTGGGTTATTAACATACGACGTAACAAAATTAGCTGTGTCTAACAAGGGGCAACCTTGCACAACTTTATGGCCACATTTATTGGTTCCTGGAATTGTAACCATGTGATCCCCCTTGGATTGTGGCTGTTTAAACATGCTGGGACTGACTTGGTTGCCTATGGTAGGGGCCCGTTTAGTGTAAATCTAATACCTCCCCTCAGCATTTGGCTGTTACCTCATCCTGTTCTATATTGTGTATATTTTTAATAATATTCTTAATCTTGTGGAATTGGTTGCTATACGTGTTGGTACAAAGTTATGGGTTCTGGGGTCCCTCCTCCAAGTTAGGCATTTGGGTTTTAGGTTTTAACAAAGTTTGTCTCTGTATATTGTTCACTTTGTCCCTGGCCTTTTTTAGAATTGCAGGATTATACTGTCTTTCTCTTATTCGATCACATACTTGTCTGCTTCTGAATTAAATTTATGTGGGGTCGAGCAATTTCGTTTTGTTCTAATTTAGTTCCCCTATAGGGATATTGTTAATGGACATGACTGGGGTGGCATGATATGTGGAACAGTAAGGTGTTGCCCGCTATATTCTTGCGGTACGGTAGGGTCTCTATTTGTTTTTTGTTGCTCTCAACACATATCTAAAAATGGTATTCTGTGTCATCAAATGAACCTGTGAATCTTAGATCATATGTGTTTACATTAATATACTCTTTAAACTGATTAAATGACAATTCAGACCTTCAAAAAAGATAGGTCGTCAATAAAGCGATCCTGCCCATTGTATAGCATGCCTAAATGGGATTGCTCTCTGAAAACAAATATAGTAGCTCCCATGTGTCATTAGATGTTGCCGGAGGGGAGGGAAAAACGGGCCCCATGGGGGCCCCCCCTACCTGCAATAAAAAGCCCATAAACTAAGAAATAAGAAGAAAAGTTTAAGCATATGGAGTCATGAGAGAAATTCCTCAAACCATCTGAATAGGTACAAACTCATTCAGCATGAATGGCTAGATGTAAATAGCTTGATCATGCGGTATTATAGAGGGTATAGTGCCACCACATCACATGTGGCCCACCCCAAGTTTCCTCCCACTCTAGTTCATTCACCACCTTCAACACATGACTGCGTGTCTTTAAGAAATGTTGAGGGGAGACATCGCCAATGGCTTTGTAAATAAAATCCAACCAGTTGCCAGTCTCTCCCAAGGCCCCCAATACCAGCCACAATGGGCCTCATCGGTGGAGGTATTTTCCTTGGGACCTTGGGGCGAGAATGGAAAACCGGGGGTGACAGGATGTTCAACCCAAAAGATATTTTGCAGTATTCTAATCTATGGCCCCCAAAGTAAGACCCTCCTGTTAATAATCTGTAAGACCTACTTTGATGCAATATGTAGGATCTCCATGTAGTCTTCTATATGTAGTCTCATCCTCAGTATATTTTTCATTAAGTTTGTACAACGTCGTGACAACAAACAATGGACCCCCCCTTGTCGCTGAGCGGACTATGAGGTTGTCATTTTCCCCTTACTTCTTAGTGCTAAAGCCTCAGCCCTGTAAGATTTAAATTTCTTTTGCTTAGAGCTTTGGTTTTAAGTTTAGTAAGGCTCCCTTCCCCAACTCCTGGAGTAGTTGTCCATGACATCACTTCTAGAAGTTGCCGGGTAAAATGAGGGGTTACGAATTTGAATGATTTAGTAATTCATCAGAGGCGGCTGAGGATTCGCCACTGAAGCGCTTTCAACATTAATATTGCTTGGTCACAAATCATATGCACCCTGCAAACAAACTCACTCTCGATCTCAAATAGTGTCTCCCCCTCGGGTGTAGTTTGTAGTAATGGTGGAACTACAGGTATGACCCCCTCCTATATGTGTCCATAAATGTTTGCGTACAGTAATATTTCTAATAATTTATTTAATCCAAGATGGTATTATAAATTGAAATCAAAAGAGGGAGGAAACTAAGCCCTTGCTTAAAGCGTTATAGTATGATTATCATGATGCATGCTGAAAGGTTGATGACTGGGGATTCTATTTTTGTTGTTGTTGTCATTCCATCCATGTCTGGTCTTCATCTTTATTCTCCCCCTCGTGGCTTCTGCCCGCTCGTCTCGGCCGTTTTTTGGGGGGTTCTTTGCGGGGTTTTTTGGCACTGTTCCAGAACCAGACCTTTCACTATGGTTGGGAATAGCATCGTCTGATATATATGAGGAGGAACTATTATTGGAATCCTCAGCTTCCGAAAATGTGACATGCATATCCAGTTTGATCTTTATTCTGATTCTATATCTTTTCTTTAAATGGATAGAGGTGTGCTGTTTGGTCTCTGCCGTGTGAGGATGGTCTTTCTTTCCATGAAACTTCATTATATTTATAATCCATAAATCTCTTTGGAACTTTCTCTTTTTAATGTCCATAAAATTTTGTTTATTTTAATATTTTTCTTTTATATTCTGTTGAACAGAGTCAAATTGTTCAATGTGAGGGCTGCATTAATTGATAATTTAGTGTTGTCGATTTCCTTCTTTAGATAGTGGATGAGAAATAGTTTTTCTTGCGTTATTATCATTCCATGAGTTTAAGTGAACAATCACTCAGGATATTGTTCCAACTTTTTGAAAGGTATCGAATATATTGTGTAGGAATTTTCTTGATCCTGAGCCTCTTGTATAATTCGTTTTTCCAGATACGAGGAAGTGTTCACAATCCCAACCAACTCGTGCTTTTTTCTAAAGAAGTTACACAAGTGTCTTTTGAATGAAAAGTCTCGGAGTTTAAGCCCATATTCATTGTGCACATCAAAGATGATGCGCAATCATTTGCTTTCTGTCCATGTTTGTCGTCAAGTAACTGGGGCTTTGTAATCTCAGTTAGTCCATGTGCTAGTGACAAAACTATAAAAACCTAGAAGCGTAATCTTCAGAACTACGGATTGCCACGGCAAAATGGCTTAATTACTGGACAAACTCAAAAAAAACAAAACCCTTGATTCTCACCATTGTTATGGTGCGAAAAACCGAAGCTCACCAGTAGTTCCTCTCTTGACAGGCCTTCAAGGTGACGGATAGACGTGTAGCCCACACGCAGTAATAGAAAGGTCCAAAAGAATGCAGATTCCAGCACGATCAAGGAGGACGCTGTAGTAGTCAACAGTTTTATCATGGGTAAAAAGTCACAAAAACAGCAGCCTATGGACATAAAAAAATGACCTACGCGTTTGTATTTGATATGTCATATTTTAGTATTGTACACAGGCTACACCTCCAGATCCCTTTAATCAGGCTCCTATGGGTTTGTTGGTATGGGCAGGTAGGAATATACAACAGTGTCGAATGGTTTGTATCTTCTTGGCTCATTTGTAGTTTATTGTGATAGATTATGATGAATGATGGTTTTCTTGTTGTAGTGCCAACAGATATAATAGTGCGGATAAGCTTATATGTTGGAATGGATCAATGATTTAACTATGCTAATAGTTTCTTCTACGCTAACTTGTGCCAAATTGTTAAACATCTTATTATTATATGTAATAATTGTTCCAAATCAAAGATTATGTCTAATAACATTGTTTTATTAATTGGACTAGGAATGGATCCATTCCCTTTTATTTAGGCCATGAACAGGCTAAGCAACAATTAGCTGTCTCGATTAGGTTGGTATCACATGATCCATCCCCCAACAGGTGTGCACACAGGTTTAACTGTTTAGTCTATTGTCTTTGGTGGTTGAGCCATGATTAAGTCTGAACGACGAAAGCGTTAGGGCATTTGTTTATGCTCCATATGTGCATGTTGTGTGACCTTTTTACCCATGAAATAAACACTGTGTGAATCCTACAAGGTTCCTCCGTGGACGTGCCTGTGGAATCTGCATTCTTTTGAGATGTTATCCAAAAACCGTGTTTCCTTATTCATTCGGCTTCACTTTTATCACCCTTCTTTTTTTTCCCCCGACTCTTTGCTCTGCTGAAGTATCTTGCTAGTAAGACAGACGGCTCATCTAGGTGTTGGCTTACATTGAAGCTTTTGTATTGTTGTTTATATTGGTAAATACCTGGACCCAGACTCCCGATGCTTTAAAAATGCTGCAATTAAATTGGCAAAGAGAAGTTAGTTTTCATATATTCACCATGGATGCTTGCCTGAGCATCTATTGTCCATTTTATTATGGCACACATTGCTGAGTGCTTGTGCACTGTACACTGGACCATTAAAAGTAGCAGCTGATCTCTTATTACACAAAGGCATGAGGTTCTGGATCTCTTGTGTATGTAAATGTTTGTGCGCTCTCTTTATGATGCTCTCTGCATATCCTTGGAGTGGGAACACCTGTGCCCAAAGTGGTGTGAAAAGCCACGTATGTGCCAATTCCCTTTCTGGATTTCACTTACATTCCCAGCACTTATGTATAAGACTCATTCAGTGATTAGTAAAATGTGAAGTTGTGTCCTGGAAATGATGTAGGACAAGATCTCCTTTGGCAGCCGAGTGCCGTTCTCTTGCTCAATCCAACCTGCCAAACTGGAGTTTTGGAGTTCAGGAAAGGGTGAACAACAGAATTATTCATCTGTACTTCCTGAAAACATGGCTGGAGTGCACTGAATCACTATAACCGAGCTTGATTTAGGAATGAATGAGTTGGCCAGGATTCTTACAACTGATCTGGATAGAAACCTTCTCATTGCCTGGAAACTTATCTCTAGTGAATATTGGCCATAATGGCAGCTTAGGACTTAGTCCATACTGCTAGCAATCATTTCGAATAGCCGTACATCCTTTATTTAATCTTTTTTTATTTCTGAAATGTTCATAAATTTTATCCACTGTACACAGATATCAGCCTTGTAAAGTCCAATTCAATGACCCTAGTGCAGAAAAGCAGAAGTGATGCACCACATTAAAAAGTGAATAATATGTGTCAAGAAGCCTAAACTTTGGACATATTTCATGCTTGCCATCATCAATATGTTCATTAAGGGAAGGTTAACCACTCTTCCATAAAAAATATTCTAAATACTTGCATTTGCTAGGGCAGCTAGTTTCTGTAGCACGTGACTTCAGAGCAAGAGATAAGAAATGTGTTCTGCCTATCTCTAGGATCACAGGCTCTTGTTTTAGTTACTGCTCTTCCGTCACGGTTATTATTCTTTTATTCTTTCTACTAAAACATGTCTCATCTGCAAACATTCTAGTAGGAAAATCAGGCTGGGTTTTTTGTATATGTCGGGAGAGCTCTTGGCGTATATGCTGTGCACACCCATTGACCTTATACTGGCAGACAGAGGCAACAACTATGCCAGTATAGGTCAATGGGTACACACAGCATATATGCTGAGAGCTTTCCCAAAATATTTGCTGAGCGTATTCTAAAACGGGATGTGAACCCAGCCTGAGTTTCCTACTGGAAATCACAGTATGCAATATATCCTTTAAAAAAGATAGAATGGAAAGATGCGACAAGCTACATCTTTCTATTGTGCTTACTTTTGCCAAGTGACCTCATGTCCTCAGCGGAGGCAATAGAAGCCTATGAGGAGTGGATGCAGCACCCTCCCTCCCCCCAATCTTTGCTGAGTGGATATGTCGCTCAGCAGGAGGGAAGATGCCGGTGATGTTATTGTCCATATGGGGACAAGAGACATCACCCCTAACATCTGCAGCAGCCAATCACCGGCTGCTGCCATTGATCACCTTTGCCCCTGCATTTAGGGGGGAGGAGTCATCACTGTATACAATGGGATACGTCTGTTCCATATGATGTAAGGACACATTGGGAATCCGCCTGATGTGTCCTACAAGGTATGGAAAAACCAACCTGTGAACCGTGCCATACACTTATACAGCAATGATTTTGTTTTGTGTTTTTTTTAAATCTAATAATTTTTTTTGTCCTAGGTTTGTCTTGCATTGGCACACTACTCACAGCCAACAGATCTTCAACTGCTTTTTGCTTTTGAGTATGTTGCCAAGTTGTATCACAATCAAGGTAGGTCAAAACATGGTATCTGTGTTTATAGATAGTTTGAAAATTTTGATGGGCTACTTTAATGTACCTGGGATTCATCTCAGAGTCTAACCACAGTGACTACAAGGAGCTTTGGAATATTTGGGTAGATAAAAGTGCTTCTGTCTTGAGTAACTTGCTTCCTCCCTTTATAGAATGTGTTACATTCTGAAATGTATGCTCAATGCATCTTGCTATCAAGATTGAAAGAAATTCACTAAGGTAGAGACACTAGTATATGGCTTAATCCAGAGATACAAGTATTTGTCACAGATTGAGTACAGTATCAATACTAACAATAGATGAACAATGTATTTGGCAACACATGCTAAATCAGATGCTCAAATGCAGGACAAAATCGTGAACAAGTGTTTGAATGCCTGGACATTGAAAAAAAATTATGCAAAGAAGTTGTGGGATGTGGGATGTGGGGTGTGGGATCGACAAGCCATACAATTTCGTGTGAGTATTTTTCCAAGATGAGAGCAACACATGTAAAGTGACTATGTAAAGCCGTCATCCTTATTATTAGAACCTTGGACACGATGGCATTTGGATATGAGAACAATCTCAACATTCTTAAAAGGATCCTCCAGCCACACAACAACCTTTTTTATAAACCTATATACAGCAATTTCGGTTTATATGAATAATACATAAGTGGAGGCATTATATGTAATATAGGGACTGAGGTTGAACCAAAATGACTGATGGGTACAAGTAAGTTTATTTAGGAAAGTATATTCAATGATGGAAATGTGCTTTTTTTGAAATATACCTAAATATACCTAAAAGCTGGGACTGTGTAGTCTCAATCTACTTTTTATACAAGACTGAGCTGCCATTGCTTCAAATTTACAGGCAATTCATAATTAGGACTTGAACTGAAAGAAGTGAAACAGAAAGTTGAGTATCAGAATGATCATGTGGAACAATAAATATTTAAAATTGTTTACAGGGGACAGAATCAATGGAATAGATCCTGGTGGAGGAGATCCGGGTCCTAAGACTCCTATGTTTGAAACCTATTCTGACTGGGACAGAGAGATCAAAAGAACCGGGGCCTCTGAATGGAGAGTGTGCTCCGTAAATGAGGGGTATATGATTTCTAAAAGGTATGTATTCTTTTAAAATAAAATTTACATTTCATTGTGTTGTGACCTTAATGGATATTGTGCAGATTTTCCAGGTGCTTTTTCCGATGTATTCAGAAAGCACATTCCTGTTTTCCACATTCAGCCTTTGTACACATGAATGTGCTCAGAATCTACTAGTTTGTTCTCTGGTGTTTTCACTAATCCATTCACTTCAGTGGGTGAATCAGTCTGTGAATAGGGGCTGCCAGTCCAATGGTCATATCCAAATCTGAGCAATCCATTTAATATGGCATGTGCTAGAATATGCCACAATACTTTGCAGATTGCACCCGTGTGCATGGGGCCTAAGTGTTGCTTTTGAAACTACTTGCAGCTCTAACTTGGTAGGGGATACTGTGGGCAGCTTTGTCTTGTTTTTCCTTCTGGGTAGGGGTTCTCTTTATTCGTAATAATACATTGCATGTCTGTGTTCATGGTTGTTGGAAAGGAAGGTCATTTGGGGTTTGCTTTGGGTGTAATACATGAAAATGCTGCAGGGCTCCTTAATAGTGCACCTATTCTTCCGGACTCATGAAGGTTGCTCTGTAAGGCAGATTAAAGCTAAGCCATTTAAGGATCTCTATTTTAAGCTCATCTGTTTATACCATATGCTTCTCCCTTATATGAATAAATGACAGTGGATTCAGAGCAGATTCCTGACACAGACAGGTTTATTATCACATAACCAAACAGCAGAGTGCGCCATCTCTGTGCAGTTATTGTTGGGGAGGATTTGTCTGCTTTCATTGTGGGGAAATTCATTATGAAAATAATTCTCCTGGGGATGAGAATCTTGTCAAGAACAGTCACTGAATGTCAAAAAAGAGTAAAATATGTCATAGGGCTATGATATCGTCTTCCCACTTCCATTATTGCTTCCAGATTTGGCCCTTGTTATATGTAACATTTCCAAATTCAGATGAATGGTCTCTGCAGAGTGCATTATATTTCCTTATTATACTTTGTCTTCCATACATCAGTGGCCTGGACCCAAAACCACCTCCTCTATATCTATATTTACCTGTTATGCAGCTCCTTAATAAGAAGTAGTAAGACCTTTGGTTTAGAAGCTCATATACTTTATGTCGTCTTCTGCTTTCTGCCCACACTAGGAATGGAAGCTGTTATTAGAGTTTCATAGGAGTCTCCTCCAAACACAGAAACCGATTAGCTACACCCAGTTGCAGATAGTAATAGGACACTTATACAGAGATTTCATCACCTTATCTTTCTGTTTTGCATTCATTATTTTGCCACACCAAAGCAAATACAAAGGTGATAACTCTGAGGAGCAGTACAGAAATGCCATGTTTTACTTTGCATAATATACTCCTGATTTCAGCACTAATAAGTACATGTAGATGCTAATATACCGATGTATTGGATAAAGACTCTGTTGGGACAATAGATATAGATGCACATTTTGGCTGTTTAGTTTATAATGAAAACCGTAATAGAATCACTCATCAGTTGTGAAAATGAATGTTTAACAGAAATGATCTGTACAGGTCATATAAAAAGTTCTTACATCTATGTTACACACTATGTGCTGGTGGATGCACACGCTCAGTCACTCCCCACACTCCCCAGTTCTCTTTTTAGTGATCCTGTTTCATTGCAGCCAATAGAAATGTCTTGTTGTCCTGCTTGTCAGGGTAGTAGCAAGTTCTCTGCAGTATCATGTCATTAAAGCTGCAAGTACTCCCTCTGTGCAGATTGTATTGTCAGTAGAAAATTTCTAGCTAGAAGCTGCCCACACCACAGTATAACAGCAGTAAAAATGTGGGACGTCGGGAAGCAAAATGAAAGGTGTTGGGGATGCTGTATGGTTTTTTTATATAGTTTTCCACAACTTTATGGCTGAAAATAAATAGATAAACCATAACATAGTAGGACTCGGCGATTTAATTTTTTAATCTCATTGTAGTCTTCCAGAATATTTTGTTGTGCCGTCATCGCTGGCAGACACGGATCTCAAACAGTATTCATATTCGTTTTTTGGAAGACGTATGCCAGTAAGTATGTATTAAAATACATTTTATTCATACGCTACATTTTTTATTTAATATCTTTGTTAATGATTTGACTCCAGCTGAATTTGGAATTATTGTCCTAACTTTAGATACATTGACTGTAACTACAGAACTGTATGATTTTAAGAAAAATCCAATCTCCTCCTATTTCTACAGCTCTGGTGCTGGAACCACTCTAATGGCAGTGCACTGGTGAGGATGTCTGGCATCAAAGACCTGTTACAGCAACGCAAGATAGATCAAAGGTATGCTGCTTTCAGGATATTGAGTTATGTTATGTTGGATATATAGCGAGTATATTCTGAAACCATTGTTCAATCTTTCTGGCTTAAAGAAATAAAAAAACCACATGCTTGTTTACATGCAGCCCCTGGACTGTAATGATTTTCTCAAATGCTTTTTTATAGGATTTGTGGTGGAATCACTCGTAGTCACCCTTTAAGGAGTGATGTCTACAAATGTGATTTGGATCATGGTCTCCCAGTTCTTCAAGACATTCAGACTTCTTTCACAAAACTCAAGCAGCTGTGTATGAATGGTGAGTGAAGATATTCTGGGCTTGTTTGAGTAATGTTTAAAGTTACTGCTGGATGGCCTCTTTCTAGTAACTTGTAGCTTGCTTATTGAGATCAGGCTACAGATCTCTTTGAGAGAGAAAGGTAGATGACAAGCCTACATAAAGGTATCCTATAGTACCGTTTCTATCACGTGTGTTTTAGGATTTCCCTTAATATAGCAAGTATGTTGCATCTTTTCCTAGAATGTTGTGTTATGATACTACTATAGGTCAATGGAAACATTTTATGTATGTCTTAGGATGTGACAGTAAGATAAACAAGTAGTTTAAGAGAACCTGCATGCCAATTAAAGAGAACCCGTCAGGCAAAATAACCCCCCTAAACTAAATATATTTTCATAAACTGCCATTAGAGAGCATTGCCCCTATCCCTTCATTGTCCCTCTACATGCCTGTAAACTTAAGCAGTGAGGTCCTAAAGCTGTATGCAAATGACCTGTGAAATGTCCAATGAAGCATTAGCATATTCAAGCTGTCCAGCTTATTCATGAGTGGGAGGTACAGCCACACCCTCAGTGCATGACTGACAGCCTGTGTAATGCTGTGATGGCTGCTACATGTGCTTGCTGGTGGCCACACCCCCAGCAGCCTGTGTGTGCGTGTGTGTGTGTATAGGAGAGATACAACCGCTCCAGGCAGCCATGTTACAGCAGAACATGTCAGGTACATGTCAGGGGAGGGGTAACAGGGGTGACATCACTTCCTCTGACCATGTGATCAGCCTCATTTAAATAATAAAGAAAAGATGATTTTACAATGATTAATGTATGAATTGACTAGATAAAGGTTGGGATGGATCCTAGTGAGCTGCTCCAGGTGACACAGACCTGATGACAGGTGTCCTTTAACCCACCAAAATAAATACTTCAAAACTATGATTAAAAGCATTGCCCTTCTCCCTAAATTGTTCCTTTCCATAGCTGCAATGTTAAAAAAATCCGGTTGTGAACTTATATGCAAATCACCTGATGATTTTCACAATGATAATGGGCTCTGGTACATGCAGTGTTCACTGCATGGTCCTGCCTCCCTAGACATGACTGACAGGTCTCTACTAGAAATGTGTGTTACATCATTGGCCACTTCATGTCATATGACCTGGGTGAGGTAATCTGAAGGTCCCATTACATATGCAATGTCTACCCCATGTATGTACCTGATCATGTGAAATCACAGCAGCTTCCATGGAGGATGGGAAGGAGCAGAAGTCATGGAGGCTGCTGGGATTTCCTGTGGTTAAGATACATGCATGCGGTAGATGTTGCAAATGTAACAAGGTAAAGGACCTTAGATGATCACCCTGATCACATGACATGCAGAGAAGAGGCATGGGATAAGGAGAATAGTAGAAGGGAGGGGCCAGGTGAGCAGGACACACTCCCTCTGATGCTAGGTAGCTTAAATAGGACCTGTCACGCAATTTATCGGTACTAGGAGCTGCTTACTAAAGTAAGCAGCTCCTAGTGCTTGATCAAATGCCGCAGTGTTAGAGTGATAGCGTTACCGGAAACTTCTGGTAACGCTATCAAACACTGCGGCGGGGTACAATGTAATTGTCGGACAGCTCGCAAAGCTTGTCCGACGTATTCATGAGGGGGTGGGGCGTGGCTAGGGGCGGTGACTGCCGGCCTATGGAGCTAGCGGGGCGGTCCGAGGAAGAGGCAGCGCCTCAGACTGCCCCCCTCATGAATATATTGGACAGCTTTGCAAGCTGTCCCATGATTACACTGTACCCCGCCGCAGTGTTTGATAGCGTTATCGGAGGTTTCCGGTAACGCTATCACTCTAAGGCTATATTCACACTGCCGTTGCCCGCCCGTACCGTACCGTAGCGGGCAATGGCAGTGTACGGGGAGAGGAGGAGGTGAGCGCAGCTCACCCCCGCCCCTCTCCATAGCAACCTATGGCGCACGGCGCCGTATTACGGGAAAAGATAGCCGTGCGCCCATAGAAGTGTATGGGGGACGTATATCGGCCGTATATACGTCGGCCGTATATACGTCCCCCATACGTTAGTGTGAATGTAGCCTAACACTACGGCGTTTGATCAAGCACTTTAGTAAGCAGCTCCTAGTGCCGAAAATTTAGGTGACCGTTGCTCTTTAAGACCTTTTCAGCGAAAAGATTGTGTAAGTTAGGTAATAGGGTTCTATGGGAACCTGTCAATAGCTGTAGTTGTGAAAATGTGGTGACAGGTTCCCTTTAATAAAAGTAAGTCAATTACCCCAAAGATGCCATTAAAGAGTACAACTCGTTAAAGTAAAAACAAGCCCTTATGCAGTTTAATAAAAAAAAAACAATGGCACCAAACTCTGTTGCATCTTAGAGTTTGTAAATCTCTCAAAAAACCTATTACCGGTAATTGGTTACTGAGGGCAGAACAAATATTTATACAGCATAAAATGATTCCTGTAACTTATTGTCCTTCGAGTGAGGTTGTCCTGGGGTAGAACATGATTTGACCTCCGGTTGCAGCTGGTGAACCATGTATGGATTTATTGATCGCAGGGTGGCCAGAGAGGTTGATTGTTTGTGTGTTATTATGGTTAAGCCAGGTTATTTTCACCATCTATTCAGTTGGAATACTATACACAGGTTTGTTCAGCGTGACTTGTTCTACTGCACAGCAATGTGCTGAGTAGATGGAATAAGCCAGTACAGGCCCGCAGGCAACCTGATCCCATAGCGAGCAGACTCTGTGATAATAATGTAACCAAAGTCTACAATGCACTGGACCTGTAGTACTGCAGCTGGCTTTAAGTGCTTGATCCCTGCCTTGGAAGCAATGGCGTGGCTAAAAAGGGAGAAGCAAGAAATGGGAAGTAAAGAGAAAGGGAAGAACATAGGAGGATATGAAACAGTGAACCTTTTAAAATGCCCCTTTTATACTTGTCATAGGGTTTTTTTTGTCAACCCTTAGCTCTAATAACAGCAGTCATGAAAAATACAGAAGTGACTATTCATGTCTAAAGGTCCTCATCCATTATTCTGCATTTGTGCAACTATGAAACTATAAACTGGTTATCTTATATCTGATAAAGACAGGACTATTATTTACACAGATTCTGTAAGGAATTATTCATTGTATTATGGAATGTTATGTCATTTTGTTATAAAGTTTTTAGCATCAATTCTTCATTGTTTTACCGTAACTTGTTTAACTCGCCTTTATTTTATAAGAACATACATTGTTTACTGTCATGTGCAAATTGCAGGCGCTGTCATAGTTTTACATAGCTATAGTTATTGCTGGGTTTGCCGTGCATTCTGTATTGGTGCTGGTAGGTTCTGATGAAATTTATTAGCTGCTGTATTTTGTATAGTGCTGAAATCTCTTTAATCTTTCTTCCCTCTTAGAACCATTTGATGAAACAGAAGAGCGATGGTTTTCCTCCCTGGAAAGCACACGCTGGCTGGAGTATGTCAGGTAGAATTTCCTGTCTTTTACACATAATTGGTATGTAGTGTACCTGTAAATTTGGAAAAGCCCGATTTTTAAAATGTTTAATGTGGAAAGCCTAAAATGATACTCTCTAAACGGCTAATAATAGGCTGCGAGAGCAAAACTACTACTGTAGCAGGCTGAGTAATTGCTATGGGGTTGAGAAACAACGAGGAGGTGTAGCAAGGAGAGAGGTTGTTTACATCTTCCTGCCTGTGGATGGCGCCCTTCCAACCGTTCAAGGACATTACAATCTTTAGGTTACAGTATACATTACATTTAGATTACTTTCATACTGCTTTATGCACGTACATATATATTTAGTACCAAAAAGGGGGTTGGGACCTCTAAATCAAAAGCAAGTGTGACTACAGTATGTAGTCCCTACAGGCCATTTTGAAGTTCATACATTAAAATATTGCTCCACAATCAAGAGGTTTATGTGGGGGACACTGGCAGTGCACATTGATGGGTGAATAAGCCGTATGGTCTGTTGTCTAGGATCTCTTTTTTTTCACATGTCTATGGAATCCGTGTGCAAAAAAAAACAAAACGAAAAAACTGATGGTTTAACCTTGGTGGAAGGTATAACACTTGGTCCCCACTATCATCAGCTAGATAAAAACGGACTGCACACAAATGCCATCTATTTAGTTTTTGTGGACCACTGACCTCTTTTGTCACCCAAGATCTGCAAATGTGAAAAAATAGGACAAACTCTATGAATTTATTTTCTTTAGTTGTTAAAGGAAAAAAATAGAAAAGAATGATTCACAGATGCCATGCTGGGGGGAAAAAACCTGAAGTGTGAATAGGCTCTAAGCCAAAACACAAATTTTTAAATGGGTGTGGCACTGTTCCATTTTTTTTTTTTTTTTTTTGGTTATTCTGTTTTTTAAAATTTTTTATTTTATTTAGCCATTGTGTCATTTTGGTGCTTTGTGTAACCATTTCCTGCTGAAGCAGCAGATTTCATGTCTGCATAAGCACTTTGTCATTATATAAATGGACTATTAAGGAAGGTATACAAAACACTGCTCCTCCCCACTTCCACAATACCCCTTAATTCAGACACGGGACTTGGGGCTCCCCATTTCTGTAATGGGCATGGAATAAGTGCTGTTTTGTATGAGGATTGTATTTTCTATTACATAATCTTGGTATTTTTTTTCCTTTTGACAGAGTGTTTTTAAAGCAAGCAGTGGACTTGGTTTATGTCATGGATTCCAGGCGTGTCTCAGTGGTCATACAAGGTGAGTGTATCTGCTTTTTCTGTGTTATTTTACTTTATAATTACGTTACTTATTGTTTGCTGCTGTACTAGTTTGAGGGTGAGCATGGACATAAGGCAGAACATGAATATGGAGGACTCCAACAGTTATTATCATGTCTCCATAAGCATACAAAACACAATTTTTCCTGTACGTAAAGTGTATGGCCAGTTTAACTCCATGTAGACATCAAGCTTGTGTTCTAATAAAGCTGTTTTATTTTCTGCATTGAGCCACACAAGCAACTCCTGCACGAGAAAAAAAATCACATTGTCTACATTACTTTTTCCAAATAATATTCACATTAATAAAACTGAGTACCTCATACGCACACAGGCTGCAGGGGGTGTGGCCGCCAGCACTAGGAAGCACATGGAGGAGACATTACACCATTCTACACATCATTATAAACGCTGTCAGTCATGTGTATAGGGGTATCTCATACACACACAGGCTGCAGGGGGCATGGCCGCCAGCACCAGGAATCACATGGAGGAGACATTACACCATTATACCTCACATTATACAGGCTGTCCGTCATTTGTGTATAGGAGTATCTCCTACACATAGGCTGCAGGGGGCGTGGTCGCCAGAAACAGGAAGTACATCGAGGAGCCAACATCGGGAGTGTCACATCATTATGCAGGCTGTCAGTCATGCACTGGGGGTGTGTCTGTGCATCCCACTCGTGAATAAGCTGGACATCTGAATATGATAAAGACTCATTGGACTTCTCTCCGGTCATTTGCATACAGCTTTAGGACCTGATTGTTTGAGTATACTGGCATGTAGAGGGACAATGTAGGGATAAGGGCAATGCTTTCTAATGGCAGTTTATAAAAATATATTTAATTTTGGAGGCGAATTTGTCTGACAGGTTCTCTTTAACATCTGCTATATTGTGTTGTGTGATGCCGCACCAATGTTCTAGTGAAGTAACCAGCTTTTCCAGACACTGCATAAATCAATAATACAAGAAACTTTGGAGAATGAAGCACTTTGCTATGTATAGCCATATATTATTGTGATTTTGATTGTGCCCATACCTTCTGGATGAAATGGGTTCTTAGAAAGTAGGTGTCAGATAACATAGAAGATTAATGCACAAAGGAGGGGGAGGAGAGGGCAAATGTTTCCGCTGAGCACATTTGCTGAGTTTGGATGATCCCAGGTCTAGGTGATCGGCTGTTCTTTGTGGAAGAACAGGAGATAAATGGTCTTTATAAATATATGTACTATAAATACTATATAATATTTCTTAAATAGGATGTTTATAAAAATAATTTACCACAATGAAGGTAATTTTCCATAAATGTAGTTATATGGTCTCTTAGAAATAAGATTGTTGTCCTTGGTTACGACCACTGCTGCTGTGGTGATTGTACAAAGAAACAATTTTTTTTTTTTCAATATGGGCAAGAGTTGCTGCATGTCCCATCCTGTGCTAATGAATGTTGAATGCAAATGGTCAGGAAAGGGCTCAATAGCACATCCCTGGCAACCGCTGCCTGAGGGTGGTTGTATCCAATGACAACAACCTGGTTTCTAGGGGACAACTTGGAGACTCTATGGGAAATTATCTTTACACAGGTGGAAAAAAAAGATGTAATAACAGGCAATTGAAGAAATATATATATGGTAGTTTTTATGAATGATCAGATAAGAATATACCTTTAATGCTGTGTATTTTGTAGTTATAACTCATGATCTTATTATAAAGAGACCCTAAGGCAGTAATGGTGAACCTTTTAGTAACTTATATTTCGTGATAACTTGATGATTTAAGTAGTAACTTATTGCTCCCTGCTGTGTCACAGCTTTCAATCGTATGAGCATCCCAAGGACTCCAGTACAGTAGAAAGAAGAATTATTATTGTAGCATCCATCCAGGGTCCCCTGAACACGAAGAATAGTGGGGTCTGTAGCAGGAGCTCTAATGATAATCTAGTTCTGTCTACACCTCCAAAACCCTCCTGTATTCCCAGGCAGCCAAGGATGTGTTCCTTTAAAATGGCGCCAAGAGTGGCATGTCCTGGGCTGCCTAGGACTGTAGAAGGAGGTCATCAGTTCTGTCTGGCAAAGTCTGTACTGGAGTGAAGGACTGGGTGCCCAAACAGTGCCACCTCTGCCACCCGTGTCGTAGGTTCATCGCCACTGCCTTAATGGATTCCCTACTACTTGTGTTTAGTATAGTTACATCCACATCATGCATGTTACTCAGATGTGAGTCTGCCGGAGCATCTGAGATCAACATGAAGAGAATTCCGACCTTTGCTGAATTCCGAGGGATTTCCCTCTTTGACTTGCTGATAGTCCCGGTGACTCATTGCCTCCATACGCCAAGTCAGCTGATCATGAGTCCTGTGCAGCTGTTGAGTCAGAAAATTACTATTTTGGTGAAAGTGTTTTGCATCTGCAGCCAAATTAAATTCCAGCTCCCTTCCAAGCTGCTGTTTTGTCTGCCCCATCCCTTTCCATAAGGAGCACATCAGACATAAGTCATGCCTTGGTTACTAAGGGAGTTGCCCTAAGGATATTTTTAATGTGTGCACTCAAATCGAAATGTACACTGTGCTTATGTGATGTTAGTCAATGGTGTATGTATGTATGTGAGATATATATTATATTTTACATACACACTCTCTAGCTTTGTTAATTTCTAGAATCTCCTTAGTTTCTAGCATACTTGAAGCAAGTGTATTAACTTAGTAATGACTTTCTGCTCTGCCTCATAGAGGAAGGTCAAGGCCTAATACGGCTTCATAAAACTACCCCTTCATAGTCAACCATTTACCTGTATAGGAAATACTGTGTGTAGAGGATGGTTGGGGCTGATGGTCACAAATATTGCTCCTGTTTTCATAGAAGAGGAAGGCCGGGATCTGAGCTGCATTGTGGCCTCTCTTGTTCAGCTGATGTCAGACCCTTTCTTCAGGACTGTTGTGGGATTTCAGAGCCTGATCCAGAAGGAATGGGTTATGGCTGGATATCCATTTCTTGAAAGGTGCAACCACTTGAGAAAATCTGAAAAGGAGGTAATGTACCAGTGTCCTATTGAAATGATTGGCTATTCTGACATTATTGGTAATGCATTGAGTGTCCCAGGGTGTGTCCACATCCAACTTCATCTATACTGGATAGCAGAGCCTGAGCCAGAATTCAGCCAGGAAATGTTGCCCAAATGTTGTCAAGTGTGAGAGCCATTGAGTTGTCCAAGATCACTGCTTGTCCTGCTTTCTATGTCCCGTGTTTACTGAGCTACAACAATTATTGGCAGCAGCAGTGATACAGGACCCCCACGTGTAATGATATACATCTCCCTGTGGAGAAATGACACCAAATCACTAGAATGAGTAGTGCAGTATAATTTTATAATAAAGGTATATTGTACAGGAAATAGGATAAAACAAGGAGTTGGTTGGTGCCTTCAGTCTGTCTATTAATAGTGTCCACATCATAAATGATGGCAGCTTTTTGCTGTCTGTGCACTCGTGATCATGTAATGCTGAGAGCAGATCAATGTAATGTCCTCTGCATCTGCATCCAGCAGGCTACTGCGTTTCCCTCAGAACGTACATAAATCCCCTTCTCCAGAATACACAATCATTTGTCTCAGCAGCTTTATTCCTGCTCATTATTGCTGTGACATTTCCATAAATATTTAGTTTGGCTTTGTCCTGTATGTTCAGCTCTGTGTAATGCCAGCACTGACAGCCCACAGATTGTGCACATGGCAGACTTGCTGTACAGTATATAGCATTATATTGGGTGTAAAAGATAGAAATTGGTGCAGATACAGATTGCAGTGCTAGGACTGCTCAGCTGTCAATGAGTCAATTAGACAATTAATATCTTTTGCATATTGATTAATTTTTTGTTTATCTACAGAGAACATTGTGGGGTACGAGTTTAGGGCAGCTACAGAAATCTCATAAGTTTGGAGTTGAATGTTCCCTGTTGGGACAGCTGGCACTACATGTTGTATAGATTGTGTTTTCAAAAATATCCTTTGAATACACAAAATCCAAAGCATATGGAGAAGGCTTCAATACTGCAGTGAAAGCCCTTGTTATTGACTGCTAATATCTGTAATATGACCATGTACACAAAGCCTGAAATTCTGGTGGCAAATTCACTCTCTTCTATACATGTAGCCCTTTGTCTAAGTGCTTCCAGTGTTTAGTAGTGTAGGTGCCCTGCTGTATGTCACAATCTGTCTTGTCATATTGTCACATCTGTTTCTCTTCCCTAGTGCCCCCTGTTTGTTCTATTCCTGGACTGCGTGTGGCAGCTTCTGGAGCAATACCCAGCAGCTTTCCAGTTCACTGAGACCTACTTAACCGTCCTACATGACAGCACCTGTGTCTCACTGTTTGGGACATTTCTGTTCAACTGTCCTCATCAGCGGGTACAGCAGAGCACTGTAAGTATACGCCATGTATGCAACTCATGTCCATGTAAACCTCTGAAGGAAAGGGCCTGAGAAATCTGAAGATCAGGATACCAGGTTACATTGAACCAAAGCATCTCTTCAATAAGGACATATTACACAAACTTCAAACTTGCATTTAGGGAGCCCAAAATAACCCAGAAACACACAATGTTTCATGAGGATAAACGCTACAATCGTCATTGTATGACACATACTTGATAAATAATTCCTTATACAAAACCATAACAGCAATCAAAAAACTTCAATGGCTTATGTTGACAACCCATAATGTAAGGTTAGTAAGTTTAGCTTCTCAAATAATACTGCTCTTCCTGCCATCACTTTTGCAGAAATGGTTACTACTAGAAGCATCTGGTAATTTTGACAACATTTGGCCACTCCAAAAACAGTGGAGAATAACATTGACAGAATTGTCTGCCTTATCAAAACAGCAGCTCAGCTCCCATTCATGTGACTCTAGTGGCCCAAGTCTTGTTACTGCAGTAACTTCTGTGGGAATCAGCACCTTTTAATGTGGGATGATTGATTGAACAGTTTTTTTTTAATTGTAGTGCAGTATTTTTCCTTCCATGTAATTACATCTTGTGGTTCTTTTCCTTTTTCTCCTCAGGAATTTGCAATAGCTAAAAACATTCAGCTTGGGGATGAAAAAGGACTGAAATTTCCATCTGTTTGGAATTGGTCATTGCAGTTTTCAGTGAAGGATCGTGCACTATTTAATAATCCCTTGTATATTGGGAAGAGTGTGCCCAGCGTTCAGAATGGAATTACAAAGAGTTTCAAGAGAACAAAGGTAAATCTAACATGCATGTAAAGGGTGACCCATTAATATTGGATTGTGGGAGTCTGACTTCTGGTATTAGCTGTATAAAGGTGCTCAGGCAAAGAGCACAGCCTTTTTACAGGATTTATTGCTCTGTTCCATACAACAGTATTCTATTAGTTGAAGCTGTGTATGGTTTTGTTGTACCTCTTTTAACCCTTTCCACGTAAATGGTAGCTTTCAGTGTGAGGCCTTATGCACACGACCATGTGCTCACCAGAGATGGAACTCTGTTGTAGCAAAGATATAGTGGGCATGACATTGTGCTCACTGCACCCTGACCGAGTGCCATAGACCTTTATGGGGCTGTGATCTTGCCGGAATGTGGCTCCCACACGAGGCCTGAGAGTTTAGTCCCTGTTCCTCCATTGATCCTGAGGTCATTAGGAAAGGAGGAAGCTTTGTCCCTAATGAATAGCCTTTGGTCTTGGTGCCCTGAACAGAATCTAATTATCCTGATACAGGAATCCAGACCAAAAGGTGTTAACTGCAGAATGTAATGAATTCTCCTGACACATCAGACATTGTGATCCACTTCTTCTCCTGCAGCATAGGAGCTTTAAATTGGTGCACTAAATCGCACAAGGTTTTCAAATCCTGTATTTCTAAGTAATCCACCCATCTCATTTCTGAAACGGCAGAACTTCTTTGAGGGAGCCGAAATTAACACTGACCTGGCTCCCTGTATTTCTGTTCAGTTTTCTGGTGAATGTCTGATTGATGCTTTCCTGAATCAATTAGGTATTGATGGACTAATTCTCAGGAAAGTATCAATCACGGTATTCACACACAAAGCTTCTCCAGTGACAGCTGCACTTGTATATACTATGCCCTCTGACGTGTCAGTACAAAGAGAAGACATATACATAGCAGGTGTTACAGATGCAAAAATACATACAATAAAATACATACAAATTCAACTTAAGTGCAAACCCAAGGAACCTATCTAGTATGTAACCCAGGGGCTGCCTGTACTGTAAAACGGTAGCATTGCAGTGTATGGTACAACTGATCAGAAGATTGGGGATGGGTTGTTATAGTGGAGCGGAATATTAACATTGTCGTGAAAAACAACTGTATTGCAGTACTGTATATTGTATGAAGTGTTTGATCCCTAGTGTATCTAAAATAATTGTTAAAAAGAAATAATAAAAAAAAATTAAAAAAGAAAATTCATATGACCCCCCTTTCCCCATTGAGCACATCATTTTAATATAGTCAGAACACCAAACTTAAGATTTGTGTCCCAAAATATAAAGATTGTCCGATGAGATGTTCAGTTTATTCAAATATTTACGGGTGGCCAAGAATTAAATCTTATGGCTCAATCCACTGAAGTATAACAGTTATAGGCCCATGTTTATTGAAGCCCCTGCACCAAATTTTTGTCTGACGTTGCACGTTTTCATTGTATTAAATCTATGTTGCGGCTTCACTTTATCCGACGCCACACAAAGTTCTGCAATGAAGGGGCGTTCAAGTGCACAGTTGGACCGTGCGATGCATTTATCATGCAGAGTCTAATATGGGACGTGCAACACATTTCTGTCAAAGGTGCACCAAAACAAATTGAAGCACTCTGGAGGAGCAGTGCAGGGGGCGCCTGATTCATGAAGAACCTGGCCATATTTCATGAATCTGGGGCACCCTGCACTATACACAGGAAGATGGCATTGTTTTTGATAAATGTGGGCCATAGTGTCAGATTCAAATACCTTTGCAGAAATTCTCCATGTCACCATATTCTAACAAAACTATATCAATTTACTATCTCGTGATGGTGGTCTAAATGACGCATTCCCTTTATCCTTAGTTGTGCTAACACTGTACCATAGAACAGAGGGGGTGTGTTAATTGGACCGTGAAAGCTTTAAAATAAAAGGGGAAGGGCTTTATCATGACTACTCCCTCCACAGTCGTGGGATCCACCCAGTATACTAGGGCTCAGCCAAGTCTGGCCTGGCATAGAATTACGCTGTAGCCTCTGCCAGGATCCTGCCGCAGGGTATAGAAAATAAGACACAGCCGCTTTCTGTCCTCCTGCTGTATGGTTGGTGTTGGAGGGATAAAACACACGGCAACTTTTTCATAGCTTGTCAGCCAGAATGAAAGTGATTATATCTGGGTTTTGGTTACTCCTCTTAACTAACAAGCATGAAGGATTTTCTGATCACTTTCTCCATCATATTTGCAGAAAAATTACAGCTCTACGTTACGAGGGATGCCCCCTTCCTTGAAGAATGGGATCATCACCCAACCAGAGTCAATGCCGCGCAGGAACTCTCTAATATTGAGATTACGACCTGAATTAGTCCATCAGGCACCAGAAATTCAGAACAGTGGACTACAAATGTATCTCAGAAACTTTTTTTCTAAGCCAGTGGATTTGCATGGTGTGATCCTACCAAGGCTGAATGGTCCTCACATTAAAGTGTGGAAACTCTTGTACCTTCGCTGGATTCCTGAGGCCCAGATAAACCACGGTGGCTTCATCACTGCCTTTCATAAAATTTCCCTGCTGGCTGATGAGATAGAAATGCTGCAAGCAAGTCTGCGCCAGTACCGGAGCTTCCCGCTGTCACAAGCCACGTCTCCTGAAAGTGAACAAAGTCGAATGTTCTTTAGAGCTGATGACTTACAAAGCAGTTATGAGAGTTTGGACTTTCTTTCCTCTTCTTTCCCCTTTTCACCGGTTGGTAATCTATGTCGGCGGAGTATACTAGGTACACCATTGAGCAAATTCTTAAATGGTGCCAAAATATGGTTATCCACCGAAACACTTGCCAATGACGACTGAGGGTTATTTCTGGGGTAGGAAACTGATTGGTAAGAGCAGTAGGTTATCAGTGCCACAGTTGTAGATTTAGCCAAACACTGACTGTTTTTTTTTCTTTTGCACAAATCCACTAAATTGACAGGTTTACGATTTTACGCACAATATTTCCATGGAAAAAGCAGTACACCTAACCAAAACACCTACCAGATCCTCGTCTTACAGGTCTGTTTCAAGGTCCAGAGAACCATCTATAAAGCTAGTTTAGAGTAGGGATCAGATCACTGAATTTGTTGAGTATTTTTGTAGATTACCTGCTGTTGTTAACACATTGTTACAATTGTCTATTTCAAGGTTTTTTTTTTTCTTTTCTTTTTTGGTCTTTCAGGGAAAACTTTAATTTTTTAGTTTTGTTCCACAAAAGGACTGAATGAGAATGTTCTGTATATCATACAGCTTGTATGTAAAAGAGGCTCAAACACAGAGGTAGCATCTGAATCTGTTGAGGTGCATATGACTGACACCCCTTTTGGGTCCTCGCTGCCTCTACTTTCTAGTCTCCCTCAACAAACATGAAATTCCTGCATATCCAGGGATTGGGAAGGGGACCATGAAGCATTGGATTGGTGAATGCTTCTCCTCCCTTTAACCCTTGCATCTGATTCAGGAGTAAATGAAGATGATGTGCACTGTTAATTGTAGATACGTCTTAAGTTACAGAGTTCTAGTTGTAGAAGTGCCTTTACATTTTTAAATTAAAAGTTGTATATAGTTCCAAATATTAGAGAAGAGTTTTAATTCTGGTCCTCTCTGTATTACTAAAGGGTAGTTGTAACTTACTGAAAATGCCACTAGACTGATTCTGTTTTTTGTTTTTTTTTCCCTCCTCATTAAAGACTTGTAATTGGTCATTTACTTGTATGTGAGCTGTAAGTAATTGTATGAATCCATTCCCAAATGTATAGAAGCCATTCAGCACTGCTAGGAACATTGTCCTTGGCTTTCCGTTTTACCACAATACACGTAACCAACTGATGCCACATACAATACAGGTAAACTTCACCAGAGCCAGCTCAAATCACCAGTAATGCAAAAGAGCAGCGCATATGTAGATACAAATTCAGAAAATCCTCCGGCACTCAAACCGTTTTGCAAAGAATTGGTCTTTATTGGAGCTTTAAAAATCAACCTGCACGTCACAGAAGAACAAGACTGACGCGTTTCGTGCTAACCACTCCTAGTCATGCCAATATTTAACATACAAAGCATAAATTCCTGACCAATACACAAGAAGCATTAATTGACATCACTTCCTCCTCACCTGCTGATTGGTCAGGAATTTATTCATTGTATGTAAAATGTTGGCATTTTATTTTATTATGACGGTTGGCTCGAAACGCGTCAGTCTTGTTCTTCTATGACGTGCAGGTGGATTTTGAAGACTCCGATTCTTTGCAAAAAGGTTTGTGACGGAGGATTTTCTAAAATTGTAACTGATGCCGCATAGAGCCTGGAAAATTGGGTCACAACGAACGCTACATTTTTGCTATTTTTGAAGGCTTCTAACTCCATATCTAATGTCTAGGGGTGCTGGGTAGTTTATGAAGCCAGAACCAAGTGTGAGAATAATGGTCTACGTAGTATACAGGACGACGGCTTACTTAAAAGTCCATTGGTTTTGGCTTCAAAAACTACAACCTGAAAACTTACAAAGTTGTTTGTTTTCCCTTTAACCTGGCTCTTTGCCATCAGATGTTTTCACCTTCTGTCAGTGCGCTGCATGACTTTGATCCTTTTTTCCACCCCTAGGGAGAGCTTCAAGACCAGACATGTCGCTGACAGATGCTGCCCATCTACAAACGCTAAATGGCAGCAAAGCCATCAAATAATACTAAATCACATCCCTCTTTTCATTGTCACAGATTTTGGCTTTTACCTTTTAAAATTAGCCCCAGATTACACAATTGTCATACACTCATGTAGCCAGGGGTCATATTTTATAAAAGGGAGGACCAATGTGGCCTGCAGCCTTCACATTCCTAGAACTTTCCCCTGAATATAACATCTGCCCTGACAACCGCTTTATAATGCCAAAAAAAGCAAAGCAGGTGGAAGTTCTGTGAGGCAAATGTCACTCCTTCAGTATTCTGCATCAGTGTCTGGGATCTATTACAGATTTTGGTTTTCAAACTCAGAACATGTCCAAATCATTCCATTATTTAAGTATTTCTCTGTATGATCAACCAACTCATAGACCACATAAATATACTAAAGTGTGACACTGTATAATCTCTCTCAGGCCAATCTTGACTTCAGAAAAGTCACAGATGGAGAAGGAAACAACCGCAGTATTGGCCAAAACCTAAAAAGCCAGGTTAATACTGTATATACCCGAGTATAAGCTGAGTTTTTCAGCACAATTAGACACGAGTCAATAAAAAAAAAATAAACTTGCATACTCTCCTTCTGGCGCCCCCAATACTCACTGCAGCTCCTTTTCTTTCTTCTTTTCTTCTCTCTGCTGTACAAGCCGGCAGAGGCGCGATCATGTGCTCTGCGGCCCGCACACACTATGATGCGGCGGTGTTGCCGCTGATAACGTCATAGTGTGCGCCGGCGGCCAAAGCGCATGGACGCGTCTCTGCCAGTTATTACAGCACAGAGAAGAAAGAAGAGGAGCCGGCCGGGAAACTTAAGGGGTGCTGCGGGGAGAGGAGGACGCTGTGGGTCAGTACTAGAGGGATCGTATTCACTATTTTTTTTAATGAGGATTCTCTGTTGGAAGTTTTATTAATTGGAGGGGCTGCTGTGGACATTTTATTAGAGAGCATTTAATTTCCCACCCAAGGCTTATACTCAAGTATATACGGTAGTAACCACCTGTGTGCAAATTGTCATTTACCATTATCAATATTACAGGTAAGACATATTTTGTTCTATAATTTATTAGAAGAAAGTGCTTCTTATCGTTCCTGAAATAATGAGGACGGAAGCTTATACAGGCAGTCCCCAGGATACGTACAGGGTCTTTAGGTTTGTTCTTAAGTTGAATTTGTATGGAAGTTGGAACTGTATAAAGCTTCATTACAGCCTGGGACTGAAGTAAAGCATCCAGGGCTTCACAGTGGGCAGAGGTCTGTCTGTAAGTTAGGGGACTGCCTGTACTGGGTTATTAGAGGATGTGGATATACTATGTGAGTGGGGAGAGAGGGCATTGGAGAAGCTAAGTCACCATCAGTTCTTTAAGGACTGCTGGATGTTAACACTCAGAGATGGTAAAGTCACACAGGGCCCAGGAATATGGTTATTCCTAATGTTACACCGTGCTATTGATTTATTCAGGTTTTTTTTGAGAGGTGAAGTAAACATTAACATCTTACGGACATGTAACGCATCACGGGCTGAGCCCTCTCCATACAAGGTGGGTGTATGCTGCATATTGAAGCTAACACCCGCGGTCGGTGCCGGCACTGATCCCTGGTGTTAACCCTGTAAATTCATCCAGCAAATCCCAGTGACGCGTGGGCACAACCATCTTGGATTCCATCGCTGCCCCCTGTGAAGTCATCAGGGGGCTGCAATCTGTTACCATGAAAGCCTCTGGTCTTACAAAGACCCAATGCTGTCTGGTTTTAACCCTTCTATTACAATGTAACTTATTTTTACTTTTGCCGGAATCAAGTTTTTGTGTGAGGGGGACTAAACCAAAAAAGCTTGAGTAATGAAATCTGCCAAGCGGTGATCATGCCGAAGCGTGTACAGGCTATGTAACAGCACATAACTTTGCTTAGTGTCTGCCTCCGCTATTTTGTTATCTTCCCCCAATGACATAATCTACAAAGATTGTTGAAATTTATTTCTCCAAGAAAAGTGGCAGCCAATATACACAGAGAACCTATACATTAGGTCAATTCAGCCGGTTACTCTTTGCTCCTATGGCAACAACATGACATACTTCTACATCTGCTCCCATCTTCTGCAGTTCGTGCAACCAAACCATTTGCTTATGAGACAGACGGTCATTGGGTCCCTTTACCTCCACCAGCTGCAAGTCAAGAAGAAACAATTAGAGAAAAGTTGTATCCAAATTCTACGGTTCCTGTCAAAAGGTGAAGGAAAACAAACGTGCTTAGGTCCTAAATTCCTTGTGCCCCAATATGGCGCAATTCCTTTCCTAGAATTCTCAAAGGTCATGCATTCTCTACTAAGACTCCTTACAGAAAATGGACAATCAACTTAAAGGGGTTGTCCATTATCACAAAACTTTACCTAATAGGGTCACACATAAATTAGTTACATGGGTTTTAGTAAAAGTGTCTGACCAGTGGGTCACAGCACAAAAGACCTTCCTATGAAGTCCCCATACGCTTCTGGCAGATAGAGAGCGCTGTGCCCTCAGGGGTGTGCAAAGGACATCGGAATTTGTGATTCAAAAGTAGCAAGGAGAAGAGTATCCCGCTCACATATATGTTTACACCAAAACAGTTGTGATCAGGAACAAGCACCACATGTTTTGTATTGTTTACATGCTAAATACGTGATGTAAACACATATGTGAGAGGGACAAGCTCCTCCCCAGGGTTTAGAATTGCAATTCAGATGCAGCATGTACACACAGCCTTACAATGTAATGGGAAAAGCTGAGTGAAGGTTTATAGCTGTTATGCCAATATAATATCCACAAGGGCAGCAATTTGCGCCAATGATTGCACTTGTTATTGGAATATTGTATAGATTTACTCCAAAGCATTTAATAGTAGTTTTAATCAAAATATCAAAGAAAATGTGTTATTCATGTGAATTATAATCTAGGTATCCCAATGCTGCCGCTTGTCTGCTCCGCTGCAATATTTATGGAGCTTGTAGGGATCATAAATTTACTCTTTGGTCCTAGTGAAGAGGGGGCCACCTGGTGGTAAGACTAGTTAGTGCGCAGGAAACTAAATTCCAAATGTTCTTATTAAATATAATTGGAAATTGTATTTCTCTTAGGATGTTCCAAAATGTGCAGCACTACTAGTGCACAACAGTTAATATGTACGTATAGTATTATATATTATAATATACATAATTTTGTGTGCAAAGGTGTCAGAGTAGGAGGGACATTTTAAAGCAGACCTAATGGACAGGGGGAGACAACTTTATCATACTTTATAATCTGCCACTGAGGCACAAGGACACCCAGGTACTGTCCACCAGGTGGAATTCTTACACCGTGCCATAAAGATCCACTCACCTTCACCGTTTTCTTCTGTACATTCCACACCACTAGGTCAGGGAGGCCTCCTCTACAATGACGAATGTCTTTGGACATTTTCCTGCATATTTCACTCAATACTGGTCCACCAAGACAAGACACCAGACCCTTTGAGGAGAGCAACAAGTCACATAAGAAACCCAAGACCCACTGACCCTGCATTGGTTATGTAGGAGATGCTTCACCTAGTCTGCAGCACTTAGATGAGTGGCCTCTTTACAGCCTGTCATACAGATCAGAGCTCTGCCCATTTCACTTGAATGGAACTGAGCGGCAAACAGACCTAGTATAGAAGGGATGTCATGGCCTAAAACCAACGAGCGCTATGATGTGATTTACTCACATCACACTCGCATGGTTTGCTTTCCAGAAGATCCAGCCGAACTCAGAACCAGAACAGTTCAATTCAGGTCTCTGAGCGCTCGGGCCAGGCATTAATGCAAGCACACGATGCAAGTGTGATGGGAGTAAATAGAAACACAGGCCTAAAGCTGAGGCAGCACAACATGGAGCAGTGGAAGCGGCGACCACCTGCCAATATGTATCAGTATAGTTGATCAATAGAAAAATATTTTGGAAAACCCCAACAATAAATATGGCTAAAAAGTAACTGGGGCTAAAAGACATGATGGATCAACATAACTGCATGCACAAGATTGTGGCTTAATTAAACATCCAAAAACATTCTATTATGTATTATATCTAACATTTGTATTCCCTTTTGACTTTCCATTTCTCGGATCAGAGGGCTTGTTTTATAGTCTCATAACCAATTACGTTTATGGGGTGTAAGAAGAAAACCCATGCAAATATGTGGAGGACATGAACCCTTAGATGCTGCACTTGTATTCTAACAGGACCGCAGGGTTGAATGGAAAGAGTGATAGTCACTGTCACTATGCTGCTGTGTGGCTTACATGAAACTATGCCACAATGTGGCGCATAGATAGTAGCCCCAGTGCATTAAGCGGCTTTAACTAAACCTCATTTGAGCAGCACTGCAATTCATATGGCTATTCCAAACTTCACGCTTGATCATGGGACCAGTAGTGATAATGTAATTGTCAATGCATTGTTTATGTAAGGTTGAGCAGATACAATGAGCCAGATGTGACAATACTGTTAAAATTAGAGACCGCAATACCTGGGCCTGTTGTAGAGAGGAGAAACGTTCCCATGAAACCAGTGCGGCTGATTCTCCGAGATGTTCATTCCATACATCCGCCATCATGTCTTGCAGAATCTCTGGAGGAGAGTCCTGAAGCAGCTGGAGACGGTTTTCTATGGCGTCCCTTCTATTCTCGTAAAAACTATCTGTATGCAGATCCAAGGGAAAAGCCTAGCAAGACGACATAGACCAGACTTTACAATATGGAAAAGCAATTGCTGCAGGGATAATGTGGCACAGAATACCCTCCTCTATCTGTAGAAAGTATAGCCAGTGTGCGGCAGAGATAATAGTCTCTTGTACCTGATAGGAATTTCTGAAGACGTCAGGAATACCCTCCATGAAGATTATATCCCACATGAACAAGCCATACAAAGTGCTGAATGTCGATCCTTCTCCATGAATCCCTGTAAATGGGGCAAATATTATTTCCTAATTGTATCATATACGGAAA
Organism: Engystomops pustulosus; assembly: GCA_019512145.1. Classification (NCBI taxonomy): domain Eukaryota; kingdom Metazoa; phylum Chordata; class Amphibia; order Anura; family Leptodactylidae; genus Engystomops; species Engystomops pustulosus. The sequence continues at coordinate 66,746,464 of CM033644.1, forward strand.
ATAATTTTTATATGAGCATGTAATAACCCAAAGGAACAATACTAGAGCAATATTCCAGACTAAAATTAGTTGCTTCAGAAGCAATGTGACAAAATGAGGGGGAGTGGGGGGAACATTGGTTTAAAAAATTAGGAGAGAACCCGCACACTTGACTTGCTATTGCATCAATGAAACTATTTAAGCACCTGGCCTTTCCTTCCAGAGTAATATGACATACAACATAGCTAAGCCTCTATGACTATAAACATACCTTGGTCATAGCCCAGCTCTCTATAATGTGCCAGTGCCAGCTCCTCCACTGAACACATGACAGTGGAAAGAGTGAGTTCCTCGCCCTCCTCCTCTGCCAAATTCTCCATCAGGAACACAGATTTTCCCATACCGGTCTGAGGATACATCTTGCCTTTGATGGTAACCTGCCCATTAGTAAAGAAATTAATCTTCATTCTGAAGACTGCAGACATCAGACTATGCCCTGAGACTAACTGATAAACAAAGTCAGGCTTTAGAGGAAATCAGCCACTAAAATAGGCTAGAAATACTCACCTCCACTCCTCTTCAACTTGATCCCGGCCAAGATGTCTGGCGTGTCAAGACTAGCGACAGACAGCCCCGGTTAGTATTGCTAGCCTTTTTTGTTTTTTTTAAGTGATTGCTATCCTTTAAAACTGTCCATAACCCTGATAAACCCTGTAAGGCATCAGGATTAAAATTCCTGCTCTAACACTGAAAACTGAAATAATCACAGCGCCTTATGAAATGCCAGGCATTGCGATTTCTATCCCATTTATGTGATCAGCACGCCAAGGGGGGCGCAGCCGTAGCAGAGTAGCCTGGTTCAGGGCAATCATACCCCACACCTTTACACTACGTAAACAATGCGAAAGCTCAATTTGAACGTTCTCATGGTTTTTGCACAAAACTACGCCAGCTAACAGCCACTCAATGGCTACATCCTCAGGCCTAAGCCTGTATCTAGCAGTACCGGATAGATTTCCTCATATGTTTACGATGTCTGACGATTCATGTCTTTTAATGGAACCCATCATCAGGATTTCACATCTTGACCTAATGACGGGTTCTCGTTGGCTTTGTTATACTAATTACCAATCTTCTTTAATAATAAAATGTCTTAGTTGCTTTCAGTTTTAAATATATATATAGAAGTATGACTGGCTCGCTGCCAGCAAAGAGTCATGGTGGTGTCTGTACAAGGCTGAGAATCCCTGTGTCATCACTGCTCTCTTAGCTCTCCCCTCCTGCATGCACATGTGAGGTGACCCCCATGCTGCAAGCAAATCTCTGTCAGCTCATGTCTGCATGAAGGGGAGGGGAAGGTTTAGGAGAGGAGTGATAACACAAGGACTCTTAAAAATTAAAGTGAATGGAATAAACAATGTTTATTTTAAAAGAAGATGTGACGAGCAAACTTCAAGAGGGGTCCTATGTTTTGACCACTCCATCAGACTGGTATGAGAAATAGAAGTGTGAACAGAGCCTTAGATGAAGGCAGCAGCTTAAAAATGTCTCAGTTGATAAATAAGATGCTTCATATATTTGCTATAGATGATCTTAAAGACTTACCCATTACTGCTGCACAGAGGTCACACCTACATTTTGCCCATGTTTTACTATCCTGGTACATATTCCATATTGTACTCACATGTGGTACATCTTCCACAAGGATCTCAGGAAGTTCAGTGAACATATTCCGAAACTTCTTGCAGCTTGGGGAGTCCCTCATCCTGATAGCTCGTTGATACAGGGATAGCTGATGACCTGTCCGTACAAAGGGATCTGACAAGCCCTCCAAAATACAGGTGATGGCCTGAAAACAAAACATGCAAATGAGAACAGGAATAACCCATGAATACAAAAATAAGTATACACAAATATGTACATTGGTAAGATTCTGTGATAACTGAGCTATCATTTTTTCCCTTAAAATATGGAAACTTCCAGAAACAGTAAGAATTAATAAACCATATGCAAGAAACAGGTATGAACAGGAAATTTAACACCCACCATTCAGAAGTAAATCAGAGATAAGGACTTAATACATTATAAGATTATCCTGAATGGTCTGGATTGTAACAGATTTTTAAGTCTCTAATATTAACAAGTCTCTAATATTTAGACAGGAGAACACTGCATTCCCCCTAGGGGGGCACAACTTATTTATACCACAAATATATTTACTTTCTGTGTTCGCTTTAAATGTTGATGTAAATTCAGAACAAGTCGATCCCACCAGCGCCCTCTACTGTCTGGGCAGTAAACATGTTGGGACAATAGTGTTTGTAGTAACTGAACAGCTTCCTGCAATACAAACGCACATTTTAGAGGGATAATATGTTACACAAGACATCCTCCATAGCAAATCTGAGTTACAGATGATTTAACACAAGCCTTTACATTACCTATACACATTGTTTAAAAGTGTGGTACAATATATGAAAAACATGGCCTGGTATTCCAGACAGCAACCACCTGTTCACCAGCGATGTGTGAATTGAGCGAGACAGAGATTAAAAGACTTTTCTGAAAAAAATGCGGGTTCCCAGAGCTGGCATACACACCTATCAAGTATTTATAACCGTAAGTTTTTGCAGAATGTAAACTCTTGCGAGCAGGACCCTCATTCCTATTGTTTCTTCCAACAATGTTATTACTCGCTAAAGGAAACCTTCCACCACGGATCTACCTATTAAGGTAGATCCGTTGGTAGGTGCATCTAACGTATGTAAGGATAGGCCTTTGCTGAGCCGAGATCGCGCAGAACTCCTGCTTCGCGGGCAAGTGCATGCAGCTCCTTGTAGTTGTGCTATGAAGATATCTGGGTAGCAGGATCAAAGAGGTGTGGAGTAGCTGTGCCGTGTGGCCTCAGCTCCGGGTACTCCACGCCCCAGTAGCCACTTTAGTAAATTTGTATATTACCCCAATAACAGATTATATAACATAGAGTGGAAAAAGGGATTTCCTTACATACGTTAGACGCACCTACCTTAATTGGTTTACTTTAGTAGGTTTTTCTTTAGTAGGTTTCCTTTAATGTCTTATTTAAATTGTATATGGCCCCCATGATCTGTAAAGTGCTGTAGAATATGATGGCTCTATCTAAATAAAGATTTTTATTTATTTTTTTTACTGCTTGTATGTTGGAAAAGGATAAAACACAAAATCTGTAAAAGTGGGGAAGAGGAGGATGTAAAAGGAGGATGAAACTGTGGCACAGAGATTGACATCAGAAATTTATTTTCAGAATTTCTTTGTCGAAATACTTCCCCCACCTTTTGCAGAAAAAATATACAGGATCAAGAATAAATTACTAGTCCATCCACAAGCACGATGGACCTGGATCAGACAATGTAGAAACCTGTACCTCATAATGATGCAGTCTCTGAAGGATTTCTACTCCTCGTGATAGGATCCTTGTGTAAACCCAGCCAACAGTAAAGCAGCGCAGGTACAACGGCAGCTCTGTATGGTACCTACAGGATGTACAAAGATAAGTACATGAAGCACGAATTCCCTCGAGTCTAAACAGTCCCTCATTTTCAGCCACTGTCAGGGACCTTGACCATACCTGAGAACTTGCTCATTCTTTAGCTGATCCCAGTCATCTTGGGCACTCTGAAACATTACATGTGCTTCCTTCCAGTTCCCATTGGTCATAGTAACAACAATATCCACCAGCTTGTGCATTGCGGATTCATATCTAAGAAACAAGAAGTGCATAAGAAGATCAAAAAAGGCTGCTAAGTACTGTAAGCATTCATGAGATGAAGTATGAAGTCCTTATTCAGTCTTGAACAGTGGTTTTCAGCTCATAGGAAAACCACTGCATGTGTCTTGCAGTTTTCCACATCTGTATACATTTGTGTTGGTCCCTTACATTACTATATGCAGAAGGTCATTAGGGGCCTTGAAGGAAATCAATTAAGTAATTTTACCCCCTAAGACAAGATAAAGGTCTTCTAGGTCTTAAAATCCCAAATCCATAGTAATTTTCAATTCAATCTTCCAATACTTTATTCCCATGTTAATAGATATGCTAATAAGCACAAAGTGCTTTGGGGTGTGTCACTAAAACCTCTTTGGGCTCCAGAACCTTCTGTACAATACCTGCCGTACTTCAGCATGTCCACTGCCTGTAACGATTCTTCCTCCACCTGGAATGTCACTAGTCTGGCTCACAAGATGTCGCACCTGCACAATGGAGCTGTAGTTCATTAGCTTCCTCTGTTCATTGTGCATGTGCAGTGTACACCTAGAAGACGCCTGCAAGATCCCAGTGTGGAATCTTGTGACATCTATGAGTGGAGATAGAATCGTCTAATCGTTGGCATGTTGAAGTACAGTGGGGGGCATAGATATTAGCATATTTATTAATGGTTTGGGGGTGAGGGGGCTAAAATTACATGAATTATTGCTTGACTGCTTTCAGCTGAATTCTCATGCTTATACCAGCCATTCATCCCGTTCCTACCTTATAAGATCTTCTCTGTCTTGGAATATCCTAGTACTCCTTTCAACAGTGTAATGAGGGAATTTCATTCGCCCCATATTAACCATAAGAACAGTGGACAATAACGTCTGGCCCCCACTGGCAGCTTCTTCTACCTCCATGGATGCAGTCAAAGAGAACAAGAGCAGGACTCGAGAGAATACAGCCCTGGGACCTTTACACACTCGGATGGCTCTCCCTGCTGCATCTTTTGCCCTGTAATTATGAAAAATCATTACAAAGCACAGATAAATGGTAAAAAAAACTATAGGAAAACGGAAAGATTTGTTTTACAACAAGTATGTACTTTTTGAGAATAGCAGCACCGATGCTGGACTGATTCTTGCTCAGGCTGAAGATTGAACGCTGTCTGGAAAGTTTAAGGAAATCTTCGACAAGCTGCAGCTTTTGGGCACTGGGATTTGGCAGGTGAAAAGCCTTAGCCAAGTTCTTTAGTTCTGGAGCAGATAGAAGATCCAGAGCCTCAGAAAGCTCTTCTAAGTCCGTGTCTACAGAAAAAAGTAAAACAAAAAAGTTCTAAATGTTAAGGAAATGGAGTGTGCCCTTCTAGAGCTTTAAATGTGTTATCTGTAGTAGAAACCATACTTTCTAGGGACACCATTTAACATTCTGTGCAATGTACTGGGAACCTAAAAAAAATTCCAAATATGGTGGAATGGACAAAAAAGACACCTACACCTATATAACCAATAAAGTTATAGTTTTATTATTTCTATACCTGTTCAATCCAATACAAAAAAAAATAGTTTGGGTGTCACCTTTTGTGGGACAAGCTGGCATTTTCATTCAATGCTACTTTGAGGCCAGTAGGACATTTTGAAAATCTTCCGTCAAGTCTGGATAAAATTATATACACAAATCCAAGGGGTATAAATACTATTGCAAGTATTAAACTAGTATAAAATATAAGCAGATAAATATGATGCTTTACTTTATATTTTCTCTCTAAAAAAAACTGTTACTGTTTGCCTTCTTCCAGCGCCTGAAATAATAAACAATAAATATTGTTTGTGTAATGACAAATTATTACATTTTCCAGTATACTTTCTGTATCATTTCAGTAGATAGAAATCTGTCCATGGTCATGTGATGCCACACAGGTGTGCGGCGCGTTGTGTTATAGAAGCACGTGCACCTGTGTGACCATGGACAGATTTCTGTCTACCAGAAGTAAACATAGAAGGTTTCTATAGAATCACAGCAAGAAGAGATCTAGAAAACACTATGTTTAATTCTAGTAGACAAAAATCTGTCCATGGTCATGTGATGCTACACAGGTGCACAAGCCGCTTTAAAACAATGTGCTGCTATAACACAACGCACCGCACTCCTGTGTGACATCACATGACCATGGACACATTTCTATCCACCGGAAGTAAACATAGAAGCTTTCTATAGCAGGACAGCAAGCAGAGATCTTGAAAACCGTGTGGAATTGATACAGAAGGTATATGGAAAAAATTGCAAAACTTTTAATTACACAAACAATAATATTTACTTGCTGAAACAGTAACAGCCCTTTTACCGCTTCACGATCCAGTTGTACTTGTACGTCACAGACTCCTGTGGTTAGCCCTCAGCAACCGTACAGGGAGCCGCTCCAGGTTCCACTCTGCACTGGAGCTGAGCTGTCATCAGGAGTCACGGGTTGTCAGCGGTAATCTACATCAGTATTGCTGGGTAATATAATGAACAAGCGATCAAACAATTGCCTGTTCCATAATGGGATAGGTAAAAAAGTAAAAAAAAAAAAAAAAAAAAAAAAGAAGGGTTTAAATAAAAATAAACTAATAACATATTCAAAAAGCCCCCAAAGCCCTGATACACATTACACATACATATCCAATAAAAAAGTGCAAGTCACCATACAAACTCCACATATGTAATATCATTGTGTCCGTAATGACCCATATAATAAAATAAAATAATTATTATACACTCACAATGAACGCCATGAAGATTTTTTTCAAAACCCACCAAAAATCTTTACCTATTTTGTCCCACGTAAATTAAAGTAAAAAGTATAAAAATTATCTTTACTAAGTTAACATCACTAGGTGATTGAAATTTGAGAATTTCTTTTCATGGGCAAACCCGTTTAAGATTTAAACTGGCTACGTCCCGAAGGGGTTAAAGGAAGCAACAAAAAAAAAAAGATAAATAATAACAGGTTTTCTTACACAGAAAATGTAAATGTAAGCAAGGTTATAAATACGAAAGATACCCGTCTGTAGGAATCCTTGCTGTCTCAGTTCTTCGATGAAGGGAATCAAATCTGAGCCAATTTCAGTGTATTCTATCTTGGTCACTTTTATCCAATTTAACTTGCGCTGGAAGAGCCGAACGTAGAGCCTTTGTCCTCCGGCTTCATCATTCAGAAGGGAAAATAAAGCAATGAGAGCCATGTCACAGACCAAACACACTTCTGGCACCAGTGAATTATACTCGCCAACCAAAACCAGCAGAAAAGCAGCACTCCAGAACTGCCAGGCTTCATGCTACAGTCACCGCCTCCTAGTCCCACCCCCCTCATGAATACGCCAGACCACTTTGAGCCTTCCTATTATACTTTGCAGCAGTTCCAATAAAGCTAGCAGTGTAACACTGCTGGATCTGAGATAGTGCTAGGAGCTGCTTACTTTAGTAATCAGATCCTAGTCCTTTTTTATGGGTGACAGGTCCTCTTTAAAGCGGACCTGTCACCAGAGGGGTATTTTTCACTATACTATACAGTAAATAGCAATGATGCTTTTATGAAATTTCTGGGTTCATTTGTTATTGAAATATGCTATATTAAACTTTACCTCTTTCCCTGCCAGCACCAGCAGTCCTGAGGGTTGCGCATATCAAATAGTAATGTCAGCCTGATCATTTGCCTAATTTATGCCCTGTGCACCCCTCTTGTAAACATGCAGCTAAACCCCCTTCCACATCATCCCTGTCCTCCCCTCCTCCTAATGACATCGGCTCACCGCACAAGCAGTGAGTCTTGTATCTCGGACATGCACAGTGAAGCAGCAGGGCGATTCACCGTCACCTCACTGCGTATGCATCTCTTCTCTGCACATTTTTGCTAGACAGTGAGGTTGATGGAGGTACGCAAACTCCATAGTGAGTTGCGTAACGCCTCACTGCTTAGAAATAATTCACAGGGAAGAAACGCATGCACAGTGAGCAGCATGGCACGACAAGTCACCTTGCTGCTCAGTGCGCATGTCAGTGATATGTTAGTATTTGAAATGCACAACCCTCAGGACTTGGCTGTGGGTTCTGGCAGGGAGCCAGGTAAGGTTTAATTTTGCATATTTCTCTAGCAAATGAACCCAGAGATTTGATAAAAACGTCATTGCTTTCTATTGTACAGTGTCTATTGGAACCTGTCACCAGTGAAAAATACCCCTCTAGTGACAGGTTCCCTTTAAATCATTGTCAGGTGTAAACGTAAATTACCATATTTTTCTAAATCTAGACAGCCACTTGCAGTTAAATGCTGTACGCCCTGTATGAAGAAAAATAGAGAGTACCTGACAGCTGACAAAAAGTTGTCAAAGCCAGAGTGTCTTCTTCATTGAACAGACTCATGTCCTCCTGATTCTCCATCACGGTGTGAAGCACCATTAGAAAGTTCCTCAAGTAGTAGGGCTGAACCCTGGGGTCAGACACGGGTTCCTTTACCTCATTATCTCCTGCTTCGATGTTCTTCTCCGTTTCATTGAAAGGTTTAAGAAAGTCATCAAGGACATTAGTATCTTCCATAGGAAGAATATTATTGTTGTACTCCATAGAGGATGCACCAGCATGATCTTCAGACTCCTGGTTCTTGCCAAAAGGGTCAGATTTGGTTTCCAAAGACTCACTGACTTTTATCTTTTTAGAATGGCTTAAACCAAGGAGCTCAATGCTATGCTTACGTTTTAAAGGGTCAGTTTTCTCATCTGTTTCACTATCTAACAGCTCAGAAGACTTGACTTTGGCCCCAGAAGGTGGAAATTCAAGTGCTTGGTTGTATTTCTGCTCACTATTAATTTCATGTGTATTCTTGCTGCCATCAGACTTGGAAGGTGAGGTCACTGGGACCGTGCCACATGTATCTCCTTGAATTTGTGGGTCAGATGTCTCAGAATTTCTACAGGCATTAGAATTTGCGCTGTCATCTTGCTTGGCGCTACGAGTCCGATACCTTCTGGAGAGTTTGGATGAAAGACTTCCCAGGGGTACAGTTGTCACCACCTCAACATCATTAGGGGTTTCCCTCATAGAGGTGTTTGTACCAAAGTAGGAACTGGCTTGTTCATTATTTGCATAGACTTGAATACTTGGAATGGTTTTTAGGTTTTTTTTAGTAACTGAGGTCTTGAGTTTTGGAGGTAACTGAGGGCTTATACAAGTGGAGGAGGCTGTCTTTAATTCTTTCTCACCAACAAATATAACATCATCAGTTTCTTCCTTTGCTTTGGGGCAGGTCTCATCCATGTGCTTGTTTAAGCTAAACCTTGGCACTAGCTCCCCACAGAGTGGACAGGAAAGCTTTGGTGGAGGTGCATTCTTGAAGAGAGCAACAATAGATGGAGACGCTGGAGATTTGGATGGAGATGCAGAGACAGGCAGACTTTTTCGATTTTTAGACAAGGAGAGACGGGACCTTTTCTTCTCAGGAGTCTTATTTTGTGGCATCATGAATAGAAGATATGGTCATATACTAGACCAGTATTTTCATCTTAAGTAAAAAAAAACATGGAAAAATCATTAGATCTGAATACAGGTTTGGCAGTGCAGAAAATATCTAGCACAACATAACCAGATCAGGTTAGAACCAAAGCATATCAAAGGGTTAGTATAAGAGTATACAGGTTGTTTCTGCATTTTGAAACACGTCCAAAAAATATATGTGCCTGAAGTGTGCATTTCTACGATGCGTTTCAAAAAGTATCCAAAAAAACTGCACGTTAACACACCCTGAGGGTGCTGTCAGACATATGGATTTAAAGCGCTAGGGGTCGTGCCATGGCAACCAGAACCCAGTGTCATGTATTGTCTAAATGCAAGACACCGGGTGCTGGTTACCAATCACATATGCGATCAGGCTGAGCCCCACCCCTATGCACTATGATTCCGTTTCCGAGTCAAAGCGTTAACTTGTGACCGCACCCTGAGACTTTGTTCGCATGAACAGTTTTTCAGATACATTTTTTGATGTCAAAATCAGGAGTGGAGTGAAAAAAAGAGGAGAACTAGAACTTTACCAGTCATGAGATAACTGGACATACTGCCATCTTGATAGATGCTTTACAGTGTGCAAATGATAAGTTGTCAAATTAAACATCTGATGTACAAAAAACCCAAATTACAGGAATATTATACTCTGCCTATTACTCCCGGAGACCCACTGCTTGCTGGAATGTATTTTTGAGTCTGGGCGCTTTCATACGATGCATTGCGTCACGTTTTTTGATGCGTTTTTGAGGCATTCCAAAGGCTTCAGCCTCGATCACATGCTGAGGGTACATTGCGTTTTAGCAGATGCAGTGGAAACGCAATGTAACCTCAGCACGTGATGAAGAATAAATCCTTTACAATGCGTCAAAAACGGCGACACACGCAGCATGTGAACGTGCCCTCTCGGTCTGCGTCTTATGATCAGGAGACTTCTGCTCTCTTCTGAAACGCATGCTGGCATTATTTGAGGCCAGAAATACAGTGGTGATTCTCCATCTGTTTGGACTGGATTCTGCTTGGTTTATTTTTCTCTTCTGAAACACAAAGGTTGTGTTTTACATAAACGTAATGTTAACGCATCTAGCTCAGGTTATTTAAAAATATGTTCAGTTTTCTTGTTTCTCTCCAAAGGCTGATTGCATTAGTAATACCGTATAAATGCAACTACTAAACAGTTTGCTTAACCATAGATAAATGTATACAGTAATAAACATTTGGCCCCACAGTGGGCCATGGTGTAAATGAGTTTGACATCTGTACACATTTTTACAATGTGTTTTGAAACAGTTGAAGTGATGAGATTTGCCTAATGACATTGCTGTTAACATTTGTATTTACAAAACACTGCGTTAGTTCACGTGTTAACATTCACATTATGTAAACACAATGTTAACTTAATGTTGAGGGTGCTGTCACATGTGGCATTTTTTTGGATAGGTTTTTAGAAGCTAAAGCTTTACACTATGCTCAATAAAATCAATATGTTGCAAATTAAGGTCCTTCCCTACAAGGGGTGCTGTTTTCTAGTCAATAAACGAGCGAGTATGGCGCCCTGATATTTTATCGAAATCAGAAATCCAGGTGTAACAAATATTTAATACAAGTGTCTCCATGTTCTGTCACTTAATACAAGAACCTCGCAGAGCCCCTCCAGAAAGACATCGTCTGCCATGATCACACCATGCTGTACACTGGCATGTATAATGTATAATACCTGGCATCTACCTTACCTGTCACACTGCATGGCCGCCGCCATCTTAGCTCCAGGGTTCAAACAAAGCTTTATGTAAACGAACAAAATGTTATGAATTTTTTTTTTAAAACAATTACACCAAAAATGATAAGATATCGGTATCTAAAAAGTGCATACATAAAATAATTTATACTTTGTTATCAAGAAGAGGGAGGAGGCGAGGCGCAGCGTAGATGGATATCTAGGAACCTTTGTTACAACGCTAAAGTTTCCGCCGGGAGTTTCTAGTTCGTGCACATCCGGAGAAGAGTTCCATGTGAGATTTGTGCGGAGATCTGATCGGGGGAACATGGCAGAGCTGCTGCGGCCGAGGCTATGGCAGTGCATGGGGGTGCTGGAGGCCGTGGAAACCCACCCGGAGCAGATGCTGAGGTACACATTACAGACGTGTGATCCGCCATGATGGCCGGCAGTGTGACTGACCTGTCACCATGTAACTGGATGATCAATGTGCATACCACTGGTGGCAGCTGTGTGGCCATGCATCTCACTTTCTGGGAAATTGCCACATTTATCCTACATTGCACAATGTCTGATCAATGTGGAGCATAATTAAAGGGTCTGTCTGGCCTAGCGAGACATTCTGGGAGTTGGGACTTAAATTAGAGACCTTTCATCTCTAATTAAATAGACTTCTGGTAAATCACTTTAGTGTAATGAAGACAGGACTATTTTCCTCTCGGCTGCTAAGATACAGTTGTGCTCAAAAGTTCACATAACCCTTCAGAATTTTGGATTTCATGACCCTTTTTTTCAGGGTCATTTGGATGTTTTTGGTTATTGTTATGATTTAAATTTAGAAAACTTAGTAGTCTGACAATAAATAGCTTTACCCAACCATTAAACATAAGTAGGAAAAAAGTTTTTTTTTTTGTTATCATTCATATTCTCTGAAAAAAGGCCAAGAAATCTAAAATTCTTTAGGGTTATGTAAACTTTGGAGAACAAGTATACCTTTTATTGACACCAAAAGGAAGGTTGAAGCAGCACTCCAATAGGTAGTGAAAAAAGAAAAAAGTTTATTCCACCATTGATGCGACGTTTCGCCTTATCATTAAAGGCATTCTCAAGCATTTTATTGACACTGCACTGTTCATGTACATCATGACGTGGTGCCTTGCCCATGATTACTGTTTGGTGGCGCTCCTTGTATTATATATCACTATGATTTGTGGAGTTCTGTCTTGTGCACTGTATGTAGTCCATCTGTGAAATCCAGTCAGTGCGTGGTCTGAGATTCATGGACTGACCACCGTAGTCTGCATGAACCCTAAGCTAGCCCACTCCTGTTCAGGAATGAATGCTAGCAATCGTGTGACCGCAAGGAGCCGGCAGCTTTGCTCTGTTCAACTCCCTGTGATCATAAGATCAGTGATGTGCCAACATTAACTGTTTAGGGGTCCTGCAGTAAACGTTATCTCTTCAGCACAATGTGTAGACTTGACTTTGTCCAATTTCAGTAAATATATCTACTCATGAATTGGAATTTTCTTTTACATTTAGTGTTCAAGAAGAACTGGCCACTGATTTTTCTAAGTTAACCAAAGCTCTGTATGACCTGCATAAAACTGATGAAGCCATCGCAGCCGGAAGCCCTTTGAAGGAACTGGTTATTGAGAACTTTGATGAAGAGCAAATATGGCAGCAGCTTGAGCTTCAGAACGAGAAAATTATTCACCACTTTAATATTCTGGTGAACCGTGCTGTGAAAGACGAAGACATTTACTTTTTCCAACAGTCGGACGAGGATGACGAAGATGACGAGAACGAAGATGATGATGAGCTATCTGAGAATGACCAGGAAGAAGAAGCGGAAAAAGATCAAACAAAGAATGGAAAGATTCCTAAGGGTGACAGAAGAAATTCTCAAGTATCGCTTGTGAAAAACAAGAAGGCGGCCGAAGTGGAAAAGTACAGTGATGATGATTCTGACATGGACTTTGACATTGATAAATTGGAACAAGAACAGAAAAAAAATACTGTTAAACAAATGCCAAAAGAACCTACCAAAAAGTCAGTAGTGGATGATCAGTTCTTTAAATTGTCAGAAATGGAATCTTTTTTGGAGGCAGTTGAGAAGGAAGATGATAAGAAAAATGATGATGAGGAGGAAGTGGATTATTTTGAAGAAATTGACTCATTTGATGAAGATGAAGATGATGAGCAAAGTATCCTGGATATAAGAAAGGTAAATTGCACTATGGCGCTTATAATCATATAGAAAAGAGATTTTTTTTTTTTTTTACACAAGTCAAATAATTGACAGAAAATCTTTTTCTATTAGTGACCCTTTTCATAGCCATATTTTAAGATTGGGTTTGTCTTTGGAGGTTTCTACGTAGTGTTTTTCTAAACTGAATGCATGTTCTGTATTTAATGGTTTTCTTTTACTATTTTAGGCTGCTAAAAGTTCCCGAAATCTGGAGTATAATGATTTCTTTGACCCTGTTGAGGATGATGAAGGCATAAAAAGACAACCAATCAGTCAAGGAGATGATGAGGGTGAAGAAATGGAGGAAGGTGCTGATGAGGAAGATGACATTGCTGAGAAGTAAGAACTTGGTTATGGTCCTATGTGTTTTTTTATTTTTAATATCATCTTTATTAGGTTTTCAACATTTTTTAAAAACAATTCTGCACATCCATGGTTAGGTCCCACCATAGAGTATGTCTATTTCCTCTCTTGAGAAGATCCTGCTAACTGTAGGTCCCCACACTGCTCTCCACTTCCCTCCGTTGTTCTTTTTATATCTACCATTTCTCTCCACCCATTGAAACATCAAAAATTGGGTAGGTGTGAAGATAACCATTCTGTCAGTAGTACCTTCTTAACAGCCAATATCAGCAAATCTATCATTTCATCTTTCTGCCTTCCGAGCCTTCCCTCACGATATTGAAAGATACTTCTCCATACATCCATCTCTACTCTTTCTCCTAATACATATTCAATTAACTGATTCGCTGACCCCCATAGTTTTTTTAGCTGCTTGACAAAACCAGAGACCATGTATGAGATTAGCATTAGGTCTTCCACACTTAGGACATTCTGCCTTGTAATCCAGGAACTTGCTTTGAAATGGTTTGTCGAAGGCCCAGTAAGCTCTTAATGCTATCTTCCACTGCATTTCTCTCAGATTTTCAGATATAGTAGCCTTATCCTACACACTTCCTGGCTTGTCAATGACGTCCCTATATCCTCCTTCCATTTTTTTGCTAGTCTCCCTTCAAAAACGTCATCAGCTTTGGGGGTGATGGCTTTCCCTATGCTGGCTATTGAAGGGTCACCATTATTATCTGTCATCATTGCCGCAAACCGTTTTTGGGTCGCCTTCCCTAACCACCACAAATCCTCTTTCTTCCCCAGTTCACTTGCGAGCTGTAAGTAGCATAGAAATTGGCCTTCTCCCAACCCATACTCCGCTCTCAACTGACCAAATGTTTTCAATTTTTTATCTTTGCTATCCACTAAATCTGCCATCTTAATGATTCCTCTACTCTCCCATTCCCTAATAAATGCTCTAGGCCCTTCCCATTTCTTCAAATCCAGTATGGTCCTATGTGTTATGTGGAATTTAGGAGGTAAAAGTTATATGCTAGTTTACCATTTTTTTTGTATAAATTTTGTTCACCTCATTTGATCCATTACATGTTGTGGATTACAGGCTCATTTTTGCACTCCCTTTTAAGTAAATTACAACATCAGTATCCATCAATGTTCTGCTAGAGTGATAACAATTTCTTTCTGTGTCTTCTTCCCCCTCCCCTTCCCCCGATATTTATTTTCTTGTATTATCTCTGACCTTGTTGTCTCTTTCTTCCAGTGACGATGACATTGGTGAGGACGAGGATTATTCTGATGCAGAAGATGATGAGAATGTAATGCAGGATACAGAGGAGAGTAAAAAAGCCAAGGAAGCTTTTAAGCGGGTGACATTTGATCTTTCTGATGGAAGTGAAGGAGAAGATGTTCATGATATACTTGGTGGTAACAAGAAGAGTGAACAGGAACCAAATGAAATCAAATCATCCCTTGAAAAAAGGGAGGCGAAGGTCAGTGCGGTAATATTGTGAGTGTATAAAGCCACCTTTACATTGTCTTACCATGGAACTTTATATTAAAATGCCATGAGAAGGATTTGCATCACAAATGTAAACGTAATATATACAGAAATGTAGTTCTGTCGTCCATTATATCCCATAAACTCATGTTTACTCTTCAGATGACTGAGAAGATTCAATCCCTGGAAAAACAAATGTTGGAAGAGAAAGCTTGGCAGATGGTCGGAGAGGTGACAGCACAGAAGAGGCCGGAGAACAGTCTTCTGTCAGAGTCCTTGGTTTTTGACCACGCCTCAAGGACGGGTAAAGACTTAAGATGTTTTATGTTAAAGGCACTAATTTATCTGATTTTACTGGGGTGCTATGTTATCTTCTACTTCACTCTAGACATACAACAAGTATAGAATGAATTCTAAACATTCCCTAAGACATTAGACTAAAGTTGAAGTACATGGCCAAATTCAATCACGGAAAACATTTTTCCTAAAATGTGCATCCACACTTTATTCCAGCACCCATAATTACAGAAGAAACAACGCTACAACTGGAAGATGTCATCAAACAAAGAATAAAAGACCAGGTAGGCAAATGCTTTTTTTAAGGTGACCAACTGTCCTCTAGTAGGAGAAAGTGGAAAAATGGTTGACGGCAATAGTGTTATTTTACAAATTCAAGATTTGTCACTACGAGACCGCAATGGATTTTTAACCATTTTTCCACTTTCTCCTACTAGAGGACAGTTGGTCACAACGCTTGTAGAGGCTGATTTACTGCACACAAAAAAACACTAAGTGTATAAATAACTGGCTGCTGGGCCAGTTTGCAGTTCCAATAGAAGGTCATGTGACTGGAGCCCAGGTCACGTGACTTCTACAGTGGCCGCGGGCTGGAGCGGTGAATAGCTCTGCCCATTGGCAACGGCAGTGTGCGCTTGTACACACAGTGCCATCAGCAGGACAGAGGTATCAGCCCAATCCTCTACTGTGACAGGGCCGATTATTATCAGCCCCCTGTTGTCACAGCAGCCCTTGTATAAAGTGAGAGGCATGCAGGGAAGGTGCTATGTATCATCTCTGCATGTCTCTGTATACAGATCACAGATAACAATGATCCAATCCGACTGTACACTGTATGAAAAATGTAAGTGCGACCTCTGATTGCAGTGGTACGTGTAGTGTGTATGAGGATTGTTATGCATTAATCTCCGGGGGATAACCTTTTACTAGTGGTGTTTACATATCGCTCCATATAGAAAATGCCGGTCCTATCAGATGATCACATGTATGATGGTCCCATAAACTATAGGTGTTGGTGGAACACTAAAATGTATGACCAGCTTAAAAAAAAGCACCCCCTTATGCGATTGCAGTGTGCGTGATTCTTGTGCGTTCTTGCTGCAGGTTAGCTGTTACATCTTATTTTTGTCCTTCCAACAATATCTAAGACACTATGTACTACTTGTTCCCTAAGGTGTGGGACGATGTGGTGCGCAAAGAGAAACCAAAAGAAGATGCCTTTGAGTACAAGAAGCGACTGACCTTGGATCATGAAAAGAGCAAACTGAGTCTTGCAGAAATATATGAACAGGAATATCTAAAACTGCACCAGGTACCAGGCGTCCTGTCATTTACAAAGTCTGAAGTTTTATATCAGAAAAGGGAAATCCATCCCAGATGTTACTTTTATGTTGCAACTAGATAAAGATAAGGTGAAGCTGCTATTAATTGTTCCATTTTGTTGTAGAAAAAAACTGAAGAGGAGGAGAAACCAAGTCATGTAGAAATTCAGAAATTAATGGATAGCCTTTTCCGGAAACTTGATGCTCTATCAAACTTCCACTTTACACCCAAACCGGTAAAGTTGTTCCCCCTCAAGTATCCTACCTGAGTAGCTAAAAGGAAATTATGCATGTGTCTATACAAGTTTGTGGTTTTTTTTTTTGCTTCATGATTGGAAAATCTCCTATACTTGAGTGAGGGCCACTTCTGAATCACAGGCAGTGCAAACACATTAGCACTTATGCACCTCTGTCCCATTGAAGCGAATTGGTCTGAGATTAAATATCACGCACAAGTCACCTTAGACATTTACTGCATATCCACAGTAGACACCATAAATGTCTGATTGATACAGGACCCACCTCTGCTTGTCTACACATACATTGGGTCTGTGGAGGAACGATCCGGCCTCAAGTGACCGGCAGTAGTAGACACTGGGTCTGAGAGCCCATTTGAGCATAAGTTAATAAGTTATATCGCCAACACTGAAAAGTTCTTTTCTAATGTTTTTCATGTTTTTAACCCCCCCAGGCGGTTCCAGATATTAAAGTGGTTTCTAATCTCCCTGCCATTAGCATGGAGGAGGTGGCCCCGGTAGGAGTGAGCGAGGCGGCTCTTCTGGCGCCTGAAGAAATCAAAGTAAGGCTCTGTTACCATATCATATCTGTTGTATAGAAACTGGTCAATTTCATACAACTGCTTCCTTTCTATCAAAAATACCAATAAATATAAATCAACTGCTGCACACATTCTGTTTATCTTTTCCGTTTTAAAGGAAAAGAACAAAGCTGGAGACATTAAGACCAGCTCAGAAAAGACAGCCACAGACAAGAAGCGAGAGAGGAGGAAGAAGAAGATCGCAAAGAAGTTTAAAATAAAAGAAAGGGAGAAGAGGATAAAATTGGCAGAACAGAGAAAGGCAGAAAAAGGGAAGAAGCAGACCAAGAAAGAAGTGGCAGCCAGTATAAAGAAACTCACCAAGGAAGGAAAAGCCACATTGCTGAAGGTAAGACGGACGTCTCAGGGGGCACTAGAATAACATGCAGAAGTGGACATCTAAGGACGGCGCTATACAACCATGCTCAGTCCATGAAAACCTGCACATGCTCTGGATGGATTTCATGGACCGAACATGGTGCCAGGATTTCTTCTCCAGAAAGCGGCAATGTTGAACTTTTAGGGCACAGTAGCTTTTGTATTTCTGGTGTTAACTATTTCTCTGTTCTGTCACAGGATGAAGGCAAGGATAAAGCATTGAAGTCTTCTCAAGCCTTCTTCTCCCAGCTTCAGGATCAAGTCAAATTACAGATCAAAGGCGTCAAGGCTTTACAGAAGAAACCTAAGAAAAATGAGTTGTCTGTCCATAAACTTAAGCTGTAGTTTATACTCTCCTACTGGACTGCATATTTATGTTGGTTCAGAAACTGTAAAGGACATTTTCCTATTTTTACCCTTTTGTTAAAATAAAACCTATTATTGTCTGACTGTTTGTAACCAGTTGTGGTTCGGGGTTGTATTACACAGGCTGTTTGGGGGCACTATTGCCAGACTCCACTTATTTGTACAGAAACTACAAGGCTACAGACTCCTCTGCAAGTCTCATCCTTACTTTTTTATACAGAGCTATTTAGAAAACTAAGAACTACGGACAGTCCTGCATCTTTTATAATGCATCAAAGATGCAATGTACAGGATTATCATGACATGGCCAAATACTGTTTTAATGAATCCTATGTAAAAGAAGCTTCGGTCACTGTGCCCATAGAATACCATATTATGTGCAGAAAATCTGCTGTGTAATATAGTAATTTTAAAACCTATGAGTCTGCAGATTTTTGTGCTTGTAGTGCCGATGCTTTCCGCTACACATGCTGCAGATTTTCCATGTCACTGCATGTTTGTTTTCGGCTGAACGTTTACACAGGATTTGTTCACTCTAAATTGGGGGTCATTTTTTCTTACTTTTGCGCCTAAATTTGCAGCTAATATAGCAAAGTTAGCCGTACAAATATTCAGTGCTGTGCCAGATATATCTTTAAAATCCAGATGTGGACATATAAAAATAAGTCAAAATTTTGGCACAAATCGTGGATAAAAAGGTGTTGCAGAAGAGTTTGTCACAACAACCCCAAAGACTCAGCTGCCTGATATATAGACCTCCAAGATAAATCAAACCTGTCCAAAACCTGGTTAAAAAAAAAACTAAATTCCTGACCAAACATAAATGACCACCTATTTGTGAAGAAATATTCTCTTCTGCCACGGCCAGATTTGGCCATGAATAAAATGGTATCTTAAACGACAGATTGTTGGGAAAGAGGAAAGGGATGTCTAGAAATCTGATGCAGTGCTCTTAAAATGAGTTGGGGCTCTTTCACATTCTTAGCTTCAGTGTCTGTCTTTATCCCATTATTTTTCTCTGATGCATCTATTTTGTCTCCATAGCTTTGAAAACATCACACCTGGTTTTTCAGCCTTGGCAATTAAAAAAAAAAAAAAAAAAATACTAGTAAACCATGATTAGTAGTGTCAGTTTGCCAGATAGCAATTCACACCTGTTGCTTCAATGAGAACTAGGTGGCACAGAATGAAATGTTACTCAAAGTGATCTTCAATTCTTGTTTGCCTGTTTTAATAGTGTTTAATATATTTAAGATTTTTCAATAAGGGGTGCTTTATTTAGTTATTGCATCCTATCTGACACCTGGGATTTGTCCCTTGGTTAGTGTCATGTGATAGCTACTTGTTCCTAGTTACAGAACTTTCTATCTTTTACTTTCCATGTAAACACACATGTGATCAGATTAAGCTCCTCCCCAAAGCTATTGAATTGTATTTCAAAATGCAATTTAAACACCAAGTGTAAATGTGGTCTCAGAGGCTTCCTGCACAGAGGGAGGGTGTTTATTAGGGTTTCTGCACCACACCAGCTAATTGGTAGCACTTGCAATTATTTTCCCCTTATCAGCCATCCGAGGGGTGTGGCTGGCACAGGACGTTCCTGTCCCCACACACTCGCAGCAGTCTGCAACTTTTTAAACGTGAGTAGTCGCTGACTGTTTATTTTTATGCCAGGGGAGGCCTAGCACAGAAATAAGTGCTGTGCAGGACTAGAGCCTCTTGATATATTAAGCTGGCCAGATGATCGCTATATGATTCACAGAATCAGAGAATATCTCCTTTCCCATTATGAGACTGGAAAAAAACTGGTACAGAACCACTAAAGAATAAAAGAGGCAGATTTTTTACAAATCACCACCTTAAGCCAACGGTGTATTGGAAAACAGGTTTACTCATTCAACTCCACTCAAAAATTATGAATTACAGAAACGTGGGTAGAATCCATAAAAGGTTTAAACAGCATCACACCTGCATGACCATGGTTTGTGCAGCTCAGCTGTACAGAAGTGAATGGAGCCTAGTTACAATACCAAACACTACCCATGGTCAGGTGTGGAGCTGTTTTTCTTGAAAGTTATATATATATATATATATATATATATATATATATATATATATATATATACACACACACACACACACACACACACACACCAAAAGACATTGTGGACTTGGATCCACATGAGTGGAGACACAACAAAGTTGAGCGTTCCATCACTAAATTGATGGATGTAAACCAGATAGTTGTGTCCTATCCCATTATCAGCCATCCGAGGCTCTTTCAATGAAGTAAAATAGTTTCCCCGTTTCATACACATTTATTAAATAAAAGTTTATTAAACATATTTCAAAAAATGAAAACAAAAAAGGCAACTTCACATTTGTATTAAAAAAAAGTTTGTATAGCAATCTTTGAGTACTATATGGTAAGACTACCACAATCTTTACAATCCTGTATGAATGTGACAGCTCCTGGGCGTTCTCGTTGTCATAAATAAACAGTCTTGTCAATGGCTTCTTAGGAAGGCCACAAATCCACAGAAACTGGAAAGTCTTGGCTTGTGCCGCTCACTCCGCCGTGTTCGAACCAGTATCTAAAAGGGGTAATAATAAAAAGGTTTCAGAAGATTTTGGCAGGAGAAATGTCATTTCATACTGTGTAGAAATTGCACATAATCTAGGTTAGTTTTTATTATCCATCCATACGATAGGTGACATATCAGAGCGCCAGGGGTCTGATACACAGCATCTCATTGCAATAGAGAAAGTGTTTGGATCAGTGCTATGGTTTCCGTACAGTACACCAAGCATTACAGGATTTATATATAGGGAGTGACTTGACCATCAGGAATGGAAAGAAATATGTGGGGGGTTTAATGGTAACAGACACCAATGACAAATGTGCTGAAACAAGGGAAAGTCTCTAGAGAGCAGCTAGAAGTAAATGGTTAATAATGGGATCTTACTTTTTCCATCACAGGCTACAATTTTTACTTTGTCCACCTTCACCAGATCAGTCACTTCTCTGAACTCCACATCATTCAGAACAAAGGTCCACACGTTGTCACAGAACCTGTACGTATTTAATGATCCCTGGGAGAGAACAAATATGATTAGTCATAATTACTCTATATACTGTATAGCAGCACAATGTATGGGTGCAAATATTAAAAAGGAGCCAAAAGCAGAGCATGTTGGAAGACGTGGTATATCCATGTATGGCCATTCATGTGAATAGCTGCCAAGTACTGCTACATTTCCAACGAAGTGTACATTACCGGAATAACATGAATACATACACATAACATGCAATACATAATAATAACATGTACATACAGTAGTTGTAGATGAGGCTTCCCCAGCCATTGCAAGGTCCAGAGGAGCCAAACATCTCCTACCCATATTATGGAATATCAGGTAACACACATAAGGTCCATTATACTACAATGGAAGAACTGTCCTGTTGGACTTGGCCTGTGCATACACCACAATTGAGCTGTGAGCAGTTGGACCCCAACTGATTGTTATCCCCTATCCTGCTGACGATAATAAAATGTGTAAAAACTGTGATATGATGGATTATCCTTGGTAGGAATCCCTTGTATAATGTTGTATTGCCTGGGAATGGCACAGATCTAGAAAATACAAAGATAATCTATTTGTCATGTGCTGCCTCTCCTTAGGCAGGATCCTAGTGCAAGGAGAGCTCTAAACATATCAATGATGACAGACTACACACGTTGCACAGGTCAATAAGTTCCATTGTAAAAGATAATCATTTCGGCTTAAAGAGAACATGTCAGGGCGGTTTAGGACACCAAACCACCAGTCTATAAGGACCTGCAGTTGGTCCACTGTTCTCTTACAGAGGACCAAATCGCCCTGTGAGTTTTCTCTGTGGGTACTGTAAAAAAAAAATAAAAAAAAATAATAAACCTTTATACTTAGAGATGAGTCTAATAAGGTTCAGCTGACCCATCCCTGGTGTTCCCTGCGTCTGTGCAGTACAACCAGGCTTCATTGGAAAGGCGCTGTACCCACAGCACAAGCGCAGTGAAGAGAGTACCCAATCTCCAAGAGCTCTGGACTGATGCAGGTATACAAGTTTTGTTTTTTAATAAGGCACAGATTGAAAAACCAATGGATGATTTGGGATGCTAAACCACAGGACTATAAGGACCTGTCGTTGGTTTAGTCGCGCAAATGGCCCTGACAGGTTCCCATTAATTTCTATTCTTATAACCAGAAAGTAAACACATATCTGTCCTATAGCACAGAGCCAGACATTGTATTATTTCTAACAAAAGTACTCTAAATTTCACTCTATATTGGAACATTGTAGTGTGATTTATGGCAACTAGGCCCTTCTATACTCTGCAAGGTTTAGCATCACAACTAACTGTTCATGCACTTTTCCATTTCTTACTCCTGTTTCAGTAAGGTTACATGCACGTGACTGTAGAATTTGTCCATACGTCTCATACACATGGTCATAGTCTCCACCTGTCAGTGTTTGCGACTCAGACGTCTGTTCTACTGCCATCACAATTGACACTTCCATGTGCAGGAAGGCCAAGACATACAGATGCCACCGCTCCTTCCAGTAAGATCCTTACCCGGAAGTTCACTCTGTTTCTGACCCGATGTGCTAGCGCCGAATTGATTGCCTTGTCAAACTGCAGCAGTACCTGGAGAGCGAGCTGGGGGTTGATTTGCTGAGACTGGAACAGATGGAAAGGTAATTTAGATACATAATCTGAAGCATAACCATTCACCTGCAGTCACAGCCTGGATCCCAATTCTCCTCTTACAGGTACGAGATGGCCAGGTATGGATTTGTGAGAGCAGACTGTTGCAATGCCCATTTGCACATTATGAAGGCCTCTGTGGACACTATGCTAGCAGGGTATGGGCTGTAATTGGTTAGTTACTCCAGTCTGCAATACAGCTCATGACTGCTCTGCTGGTGCACAGCTATTTGCTGTGAGATTTCAGCACCCAAACAAGATGGACTGTGAGCGGAGCGCTGATACACACTGTACTATGGGATCAGAAGATTTCTTATCTGCTGTCGTTCATTTATTTGGTCTCTGTAACAAATATGACCATGAAAGTGTAGACATGTGCAAAGTGCAATGTGGCTTTTTTAGAAGATTTTGTGCTTCTAAGCCTTTGTTTGCATCACACTTTTAGAATATTGCAGTAATTAACTGTGAAAAACATACATTCAATCTACTTTAATTATAAAGTTCCACATCGAGCACCGAGATATACTTGGAATATTGGCAGGACATACCTTATACTGCACCAAATATGTTACTTTAATGTAATTTTAATTTAAAAAAAACCTTAAGTTTTGGTGCTTAACTGCATATGAAGAGATTTATCAGAAGTGTCAGAGCAGAATTGTTCTAGTTGCCCATGTCAACCAATCAGAGCTCAGCTTTCATCCAACAGCCGTTTAGAAAATTTAAGGGTTTGGCCACTTTACCTAATTTTTTTTTTTAGTGTGTGTGTGTCGGGGTTGGGATCAGGATATTAGATAATTTACCTATATACATCTATTTACATATCAAGAAAGCAGAGCAGAGTTATAAAGTGAAGCCTCCTGTCTTCTACCTCATCAACCACACATTCCTGACCATAACATGGCTGCAGCAGGAGGGTCATGTGATGTCTACCCTGGCAGGGCAATTGTACATGGACAGTTAAACTGATAGTATCCATGTCTATGGGGATCACAGGTCTTGTGTACATTATGGGAATGAAGCAATTCTCCCAGACTATAGGAGCCTAAATAGGAGACTAAATTATCACTCCCTAAGAACCTAATAGTCATATTGGAACATTACCTTTAAATATTAAAAGGGGTGGTCCTGATGCTGTAGACGGTTTCATTCTTGCCATGAAATGATGTAAGCGTTCATCAGATCAGTGTGAACAGAGCGGTATTATGGTGTATACATTGCCGGTCAGGGAGGGGGGGGGGGGTTGTTCTCGCCTGGTCAAGCTTCGGATCACGTGACAGCCCGCAGCCCACCCCATGTGACCTGTGCCCCTCATACACGGCACACAGCAGGCCCAGGTAGCTTTGGCACAGAACCCAGCACTCACCTGTATTAACTCGTCCAGGCTCTCCTGCAGACTGTTACCGAGAGTGGTATTCCTATACAACTGATAAGCCATCGTGGTCAAACCGTGTTGACCAACCGCCACTTAGCTGCCCGCGGCCCGGGTGCTGCTCGCTGTATCCTCCACACAAGTAACGGCTAAAAATCCCGGCACTTCCTAGCAATACACAACACCGGAAGCTCTTGGGCACTCAGCGGCGGTACTGCGCATGCGCCAGCCACTCTCGCGTTAGCACCTATGATTGATCTGTTTTCTACGCATGCGTGACAGCTCTACTGTGGTAGGTCACTTCCTGGTGTGCGCACGGCGGAGGAAATTATTGAGTGCAGAGCAACGTAAAGAAGTGTCGTCGTAAAGACGTGACGTAGAGAGTTATTTTGCGTAAACTTCGCTTTGGTGGCATATACCAGGTGTGAAGACGACGTCACACATGGTCATTTATACACTTCCATGTTACAGGGTGACCTGTAGGGAAGCGGGAGGATGTCATCCAGCACTGCGCATCTTATGGCTGAGGCCTTCCTCCTCACATGAGGCAGCAGAATGATGCTGTGTTGCCATGAGTATTCACATAGGTCAGGGAGTAGAAGAGGCAGTACATAGGGTGTGCAGGGAAATGAGCACAGAACACGATCCGTACATCATAGAGATATAGGGATCCCCAATGAGAGGTGCTGGATCACTAAGAGGAGTCGGCTCTTCTGGCTCCTGAACTACTCCCTATTATATGTTAAATAAGGAGTCCTAGTCCAGCCACTCACCCCTCTCCACTCTCCTTTTAATGCAACTTTATTGAGTTAAAGGGGGCGTGGTGAGCAAATTAGTTGTTGCATTAAGAAAGCTATGGGCTCACTGAAGGGAGCCAATTGTTCAGGAGAAAGATCTGCCTCTTTTGTGCCGGCTCATTTCCGAAGAACCCATCCCTACTTCTCCCCTTCACTGATACCACAGAGCTGATGCTCCTGGGTAAGCAGGGACTCCATCACTAAGACGCAAGTCCAAGGACTGTCCACAGTGGGCCAAATTATATTTTATTGTACAAAAGTTTGGTCCATGCCTAAATTGTGACATGGAATACTTTTTCATATCCTGACCAGTTGCAGTGTATGTTCCAGTTTACCTCAGAATGAACACTTAAAGAAAACCTACCATTTGATTGGATGCATTATAGCCTAAAAGTACTTTGAGAATGCTGTAGCTACACTGATGCAGAAACATATCTTGTTTAATCCCTGTGCCGAGTGGTTTTGCTGAAAAAAAAAAAAAAAAACCATTATAAAATTATGAGAGTGAAGCTCTCTTTCTCCTTTGCCTGGCTCTTGGCGTATCTTCTCACATTAGTTATGCACTGCTCCAGAGAATGATGTAATCACTGTGTTATCCCTGAGAGGCAGAAGTAATTAATCGCTGCACCATCCACCATCTGCTGTGTATGACTGATCCAGCTCAGGTTGATTATTTCTGTCTGTACAGTTCAGGAAGCTCCTGTGTAATGTGTTTATGTAGGCAATCCAGCTTTACCCAAGGTCCTGAATTTTATAATTGATTTTTCAGCAAAATCACTCAGCTCAGGGATTAAACAAGATATTTGTCTGCATCAGTGTAGCTACAACATTCTCAAGGTATGTTTGGTTCATAATGCATGAAATAGAATGGTAGATTTTTTTTTTTTTTTAAGGCTGGGTTCACATCGGGGAAGGTCAAGACATAGCAAGATGTGGTTTTCCAATCTTGCTGAGCAATATATCCATCTGATGGAATAGAAGGTGCAGGAAGCGGATGGATGCAGCACATTGCATCCCTCCCCCACAGCCATGCCGCACAGATACATCGCTCATCAGGAGGGGGACCCGGTGTCCAAATTAGGACAGTGATATCACTGGGGAAACTTCATTCATCGGTAGCAGCAGCAGCCAATCGCAGACTGCTACAGTGGGATACATCTGGCTATATCTGGTATAAACTCTGCTTATACTTGAGTATATACGGTAGTTATTACAGACATGCCTTAAAAGGAAATATCTAAACCAGGACACTCAGAGGCAGCTAAAGGCTCTGGGGAGCGATAACAGAGTCCCTCCGTGCTGCAGATTCATAGACCGTTACAGTGTGCAAGAAGCACTTCCCACTCCCTCTTTGTACTAAAACTTCCTCTGCTACAGTGAGATTCAGATCTCAGTATTATTCAAATTTACAGCTACCAGTATAAAAAGATAAACACCTATTACCATCAGAAAGTCAGTTAAGAAGTTGTTTCACCATAGACTGGTACTGAATTAGCGGCTACAGGCAAGTACAAATCTGAACGGATAATGGTAAAAAGATTGGACATGCTATGCTGCAACCGGCCTAAGCAGTACTATTTAGTGTAAAAAGTTTTTATGCACAAGACCAATTCCACACAAATGAAATATGTGCAATATTACAGCTATTAATCTGTGACGCCCAGTTTTGTATATTGGTTTTTGGGAGCTCAATCTCCATTTTTAGTTTTTCATGGCATGTCATGAAGGGTCCCCACGCATATGAGAAGAGGCTGAAATAGTGACCCCACAACCCACTTATTCAAGAGATGATGGGAACCAATAACTTTGTGAATAGTAGCAATAACACAATTAACTATGAGAATGGATTGTGAAGAAATGAGTACAATTTTCAGATGAAATTATATTTAATAAAATTTAAAAAAGAGCCAAACGAGTTATATATTGCCTACCCAGTATAAAGGGATAATAAATGAGCAATTCACTATTTTGCAAATAATGCACATTTGTAAGAACAGCAACTTTGTCTGATCACATCCCCTCATGTACAATACAGCAATGTCCGGCTGTTTTCAGTACAACACTCACACGTGCCTAGGGGTAGTGAGTACGTTAGAAAATATTGTTCACCAAAAAAAATGTCATAAAAATATATATTAGCTCTGTCCTTTTCTCTTCATGAATATAAATATTTCAATTAAGAACATGCATCCTCAGGGTAAAAGTCGGAATCTATATACATAAAAGAATAAGAGAAAAACTGTTTTTGACATTTTACATTATATAAAACAATACAATAATAAAAGGTAGGTAAACAAAACCTATATGTTTCCTGTAACATCCACAGAGGAACTAATGAGTAGCGTTAGGGGTGTGACCATTACTTTCTAATACCTTTGGGATCCAGGCTCCAAGGGCTTACCTCCCTCACAACCAGTCATTTCCCTGTAACATACTGTAATGTTGTAGCGTCACCAGTGGTTACCTGTTGCTGTATGACTATGTATAATCTGGTTAAAACTTTTACTAGAGGAAATACAAGGGGGTCTACAGAATCAATAGAGGGTCAAGAATGTATACATTTCCCTGGTGACAAACTTTTCAGGGGTTCAAACTATTGTGGTTCCATTGATCCAATGGAAAAAGAACTGGGCTCGAAATATTTTTCCACCAAGCACTAATCAGTCGAAAAACTGGAGAGTAAAAAAGCCCATTGAAAAGAATGAGCCAGTAAGGCATCAGCGATAAATCACTGAAGTCAGGAACAGAAAACCAATGTGTATGTGTCCATAAGCCGGCGTGAAAAAAAACGCCAATGTGAATCCACCCCAAGATGGTAGGATTTTCTAAAATAAAGAAGTCTTGCTTATTTACCCACTCCTGCACCACTACTAACATTTGTAGTCAATGTGAGATGACCAGCACATGTTGGGTAAACATCCGGTCCAGCAGAATTGGAGCAATAGAGCAGCAACTTATAGGTGAAGAATAAATCTTTCATGCTGCACTCTAATAGCAGAATAACTGCAGTATTATGCAGCCCTGGTTTAAAGACACTTCCTCCTCTACACTGGTATTTGCAAGATTTTAAAGACGGCCTATCATCAGGATCACACATTTTCATGTAATGATAGATTCCCATAGCCTTTCTAATACTAATTTCCAATCTGCTTTTATAATTAACAATACTGCTTCTACCCAAAAGTTGATAAAAGTACCTGACTTCCCAGTTGCACAGTCATCACCATTATCTGCTCTCTCACACTACACATCACGCTCCCTCCTCCCCCTCATGCAGACAGGAGCTGACAGATTTGCTTGCAGCACAGGGTCAGCTCATGACTCCATGCAGTTTGCTGAATGAACCAGGTATACTTGTATCTACTTTTCAAAGTGAGGAATGTTCATTATAAAAGCAGATTGGGAATTCGTATTAGAAAGGATATGGGAATCCATTAAGATCCCTTTAAATGCAGGTAAGTCAGGAACAAAACCCAATTTTTCCATTGCTAAAAATGACGCAAAGCTTTGGTTGGCCTTCTCCTAAACATGCCAACAGTCTTTTCTTATCTGGTGTGGAAGAAGGCAAGTAGTTTCAGGATACATTTGTATGTGCTAGGCCTGCGGCACATGACAGTGGTCAGTCCCTGCCGTTCATATTTTAAAGACCAACTACAGTGCAGAGAAGTGATATATGATGCAAGGAGTTCCCGCTTCCATACTGATTACAATTCAGTGCTGTTGTGTGTGGGAAGAAGGGACTTCTTGCATCATATATCACTATGATGCTCAGAGCTCCGGCTGGTCTGTAAAATTTGCCCATTATTATGAAATTTTGTGTGGTGCTGGCCCAACACTGCTACATTTCTGCTTTTTTACTACAAGCCCCTACCTGTTGGTTGATACATCTCCTCCAATGTTTTAATATGTCTGCACTGGAACACTGGAGTATTTTGCACATGAAATGCTGTGCGCCACATTTATTGGACCATTTTTAGGCAGTTTTCTGACTTGTCCGAAGAAGGGGTGTGTCCTTTGTTAAAATGGGGTTCTAGCCTCACAGAAAGTAACCCATGAGCCACAAAATCCAATAGTGGTGCAGAAACTAGACCAACTAATAAGAGGTACAAAGTACAGCTCTCCAGTCTTATCCTGCACCAGAATCATCATCATCATCCAGCATCAGACACAATGATTGAGAACTGTCTGGTTCTACTCTGCACTGATATAAAGACAGTATGCCAATGACCACCCACTACCTATTCTGTAGACTTATGGAAATATTTAGCACTGCAATTGTGACTACAGCTCAGGATAAAACTAATTGCTATACTATCAAATGATACAATTTGCATAGCAGAACAATTACAAATGTAAATGACCAGAAATAAAACAACCCAGACATGAGAGTGACAACCACAATGGGTGGTGGGGAAGTTGCACCCTTTTCATTGTTACTACACATCACACCGCCCCCTCCCCCCATTGCAGTGACACTTCCAAAATGTGCAATTACTTTATAAATTAAGTGCAATGAATAACTAACATTAATGAAATGAATATATGAACCCTACACTGGTGACAGCTGCTCTGTAAACAATTACCTATTCCTACGAGATTCCACATATCACATCGTTATCTAAGACTATCGCTAAAATATACTTGAAGGAAACAAGGTGACAGATATGCATGGCACCACAAGTAGTATACACTTTAGAGATACAGTTTACAAGTACAGAGGAACACCCAGAAAAGCTATCAATGGTATCGGAACAGATGAGGAGGAGAGAAGTGGAAACATTAGATGTTACATTGCAGTTGTTACCTTCCACTGCACGAGAGGTAAGACACATACACCACTATCAGCAGCTTACTAATGGCAAGTCAATGGACTTCAAGCTGCTGTAAAAAATCATTGTCTATAGATATATGCTCAATGGGGAAATGAGCAGAAGGCAAACTTTCCAGCACATGTAGGGACTTCTGATGTGATCATTTACTCTCCATTTCACTAATACAAAAGTTTGTAGTAGAAAACATGAAAAATAGAAAAGCTGATATCTGATATGCGTGTAGTAATGCGGCAAGTAAATGAAATGTATGAACGATAATCTCCTACCTAACCTGACACTATTTCAAGTCCTAACCATGAAAAACTCACTATTTATAAAAGCGGCAAACAAAGCTTTTCTTACTTCAGCAATCAGATTTTCTCATTGAAGATAAAGCATTTCTCCCACTGGACATGCAATGTATAATACCAATACATGAGGCAGACAATAGTTAAATAGGACCTAAAACCATTGTAGCAAAAGTGCATCTAAACAACCCAAACAAGTTCAATACCAACAGCAAAGTCTCAACACTTACACAGTGGCTTAAAATAAACTCCAAAAACTTGTTCATGGCCTGTGCAGTTCACCAGGTAAAGGTGTCTGCTTCACAATCCGTGTCTTCTCCAGTATAACCATGTGGTGTGGGCACTTTCACAGTCACTATCACATACATTAACTATTCAAAGGTAGGGCACCGACAATGGGTTAAACAGTCTATTGCAACTTGTCTAGTGCCTCCATGTATTTGTAACAGTATGACAGAGGATCAGTTTTCCCTTTCAAAGAAAACCCATAGTCACATCTGAAAAGGCACATTTCAGAACAGGAAAACTTTGACAACATTATACTGCAGACAGGACGCTCCTCCCCATCTCCATGGACGGACTTCAGTTCATAGGATGTTGGCTACAATCTTATTGCTCGTTGGTTTGGTCTTCAGTCTTCTTGTTGAGTTCTTTATCAACCCTAGACAATAAAAAGTAAAGATTATTTACTTACAAAAGGCAATGTAAATGTTGTCTGGAAATCACTTATACGGTCTATCAGCTCTTCTGTTTATGCATCTCCCATTTACTTACAGCCACATCTCCAATGAGAACATGAGGTCTCTAGTATTTAGACTTTTTTGCACTGGGCCTAATTTTAAGATCCTTTTCATGCAACTGAACAAAACTTCAGTTTCCGGGGCCACAAACAGGTCCGTAGTCCCTTGTTTGTGGCTTGATTGTTATCAGTGGGGTGAGAAAAGATTGCCGGGGCTACAAGCTCGGGCAGGAACAGGATCTGCTGTATAACTTGCAGCTCAGGCGGACGGCTGTGGGCAAAAGTCTTTAGAAGTAAGTGGGGATGTGTGCTAGCTATTGTCCCCATTATACGTTTGTGTGAATGAGGCCTTAGACTGTACACAGACTAGACAGTCTTCCTCAATGACGACTCTGGTGTATTTGCACTATGAGGTGTATTAGTTTACGGCAGAAAACTGCTACAAACCTCTGGTGCATTAGCATAATTTTTACAGTACAGACGGATTTCGGATGTAAGGTTCCTTTTGTCGGTCTAGTTGTGACTATGCATTGCATTTATCGAGAATTCGAGACAGTGATCGGGTGCAAAATATGACAGAATTCTCAAAATTGATAAATCTGCCCCTCTGTATATAAAAAAAAAAAAAAAAAAGAACATTCTGTAAGTGGACGACCCTCTGCAGATTTTCTTCATGTTTGGAAGTTAGAACTTATGAAACTTCATGGTGGGGGAACTACCCGCATCCTACGAAGTAGAATCATGTCAAGGTGCGGGAAAGGGTTAAAAGTTGATTTTAGAAGGAAGAAGGCTATGGATAACTAATATTAAAAAAATTACCACAGTCAGTAAGTGTAGATTTTCTTTAATGATCTATTCTGGATGGGCCATCAATATCTAAGAGTAAATGAAAAACCTGGGTTGCCTGCATCAAAATCCTCACGCCAACTGTCCTGTGCTACCTTAGGATTTCCCTGCAGATTTTACAGCTCAGGTGTAACTTCTGCTGATGTTCAGAAAGGATCTGCAGCAGAAAATGGAACTTTACACTGTAACTTGTAACTTTAAATGGAAGCCACAACCATGTGATAGATCCATGACACCAAGCAGAGTGACTTCTTAGATATGTCATGTTTCATCAAAGTATCAAACAATTTGCTTAAAAAAATAAATTAAAAAAAGATCAGCGAAGGAAACTTATTGCAGTATAACAGCACACAGTACACTTTGTCCATGCAATCATTTTCTAGGAGACTCCATTATACAAATTGGTTTGGTCGCTCAAGTAATTTTAGGATTAAATCATTAGCTAGGAGTTTGGGTATATACACAGGGGAAGATTTACCAATTCTCTGCCAAAAAAGCCCAAAAACATAATCGCAATAACCAGAGTACTGCTAGTAATTGAGATTATTTCCCCCCTTTTTACCACAAGAGAGTGGAGGGGGCATGGCCGGTGGTAGAGTGGGCTGGCATGGGGTGTTCCAGCCCTGCACCTGCACACTCCCTAAATCCAATCTTTCATGAGTCCATGAAGCTTCACAGGCTGTGGTTCAATTCTGCCTGGGATTGTACACTGCCACAGTCGCGATGCCAAATACATCACCCGAAGCCTCCAGACTTATCCAGCGGTGCTGGAGGGAGCAGACTGCATCTGTCATTCCTATTACAAAGTGTATAATGCTGGGATAGCAGCCAATCATGCAGGCAGCGGAGACGCCTTACCATAATCACACAACACAGAGCATAGCACCCCAATACTACAGCTTATCCGTATACATTATTATTCTCTTTCAATCCTGTACCTACAAACAGGTACACTATTATTTCCATACCATTAACAACTTTTCCCCCCCAAGACCTACTACAGTAACTGAGGGATTATACTTTTTTCAGCTTCCTTCTGTTGTGTTAGGCGATTATGTAAAACACAGATCTACTACCACTAGGGGGCACACACAGCAGGTACAAAACTGGAGGAAATGCACAAAAATAAAAATATTCCAGCACTTACGATGTCTTGTGACACATCTGACTGGATCAGCATCCTACCTACTGTGTCCTGCCTGCAGCTGCAATTACATGGGTCTGTATGCCCCTTTTAGATGAAGTGACATGTGAACTGCTAAGTTATCCATCTCTCAGGCCACATACACATAAATGTTATTTTTTTGTTTGCGGACAACACACAGACACTTTCATTTCAATGGATCCATACACGTGAATGTGTTTCCCACTGATCTGTGAGGCGGTTGTAGAAAACTCAGTGCAGGTCCTATTACTGCTGATATCTTATGCTCAAGAAGTTTGTGGGAACATGAAAAAACAGGGACACTTACTCCGAGATCCAGGCACTGTGACTGTGGTAATATTCTTATATTTGTTATCCATGGCCTCCTTACTTCTAAAATTAAACTATGCTTATGAAACTGAGGAGCTTCTGGAGTACATCACCAGAGCCCCCACGTGCTCTAGCTTTACCGACTGTCTCTCCCTCTACTCTCTCAGCACATTTCCCCTCCCTCAGCCTAATGTAATCTTACTGCAGCAGAGCAAGTTTCAGCACACAGAGGGAGGAGGAAGTGATCCTGCACAGTGTACGCTACAGCATGGAGAGGCTCTGGTAACACCCTGCCAGAGCCTTTCTAGCTAATTAGCATAATTTAAAAAGTTTCAGGAAGGAGGCCATAGATAACAAATATAAGAAGATTACCCCAGTCATGGTACTTGGATCTATAAGCAAGTGTCCCTCGTTTATTATACCCGATTTTGATGGAAGATTTCCTATAAGCCCCATCTCTTTGTCAAAGATCCACCATAGCTAAAACTTATGAGCTGGAGATAAACACTTCCCTACTCTGGAGGATGTCTTTCAGGAACATGAAGAAACACTGCAGACTGATATCCCACTCTGTTTATCTCCAGTTTACTTAAATAATTTACATCCTTTAAAATATTTCCATAAAATGTAACAATGAGTCTGGATGACAGAATTTGTAAAATGAAGCAATAAATAATATAGTAAGCAAATAAAGTTTAAAAATGATCTCTTAAAAGCACTTGAAATGTGAAATACTTGTGAAATTATTTGAATTGATTGTTTAGGATACATTGATATTGTGTTAATAGAATGGACTCATGCAAGCAATTTCAGGCAGGAAGAGGTGATGTAGTTTTGGAGGTGCACAACGCTGCCCAGCAGCTCTATGGAGTCTTGGGGATGGTGAGGAGAAAGGATTGGGAATATTCTCCATTGTGGTGCATTGGTTGGCCTGAATATTTCAGCACAGCAAATACAAACATTACTTTGATATAAATTGCTATTTTGTGTGAAAAGAAGCAATAATAGGACAGCATAGAAGAGGCCATGCGGAATATGCTAACCTATTACCAAATGCGACCTGAAAATATTTAAACAAGAGAAATTCATTTACATTCCTCTACATAAACAAAGGCGGAGTTCACATCACAGACCAACACTGTCTGACCCATATGTATATTACACATGTTTGTATTTACTAATGCAATCTGGAATTCTCCAAGCCAGCCAAAAAGGGAAGGGTTAGTTTGTGCAGAGCAGAGACTTTGTCTTGGTGCAACCCACAGAAGGTGTGCAGATACCTTGTGTGTTTCTTTTTACTTTTTGCGTCGTCATACCTTAGTAGGAGAGAGTTGGAATTCAGTAAAACAGAGACAACTGAGGATTTAGATAAGCAGCATAAGAAATTGGCACAATAATCCAAATAATAATTCACAGTGCTTCTATATTCCCAACAGCTTATGCTAGAAGGACGTTTCACCTCCTTCCTGTAGAATGTGTCAAACCCATGGTACAAGGGAGGTAAATTACTGAATGGAGGAGTATCTGCAGGTCACAGATAGTAGTGAACAAACTCCTTATGAATTATAGGCCTTTGCAGGTCTATGGAGATTTAAAGGGAACCTTTCAAGTAAACTAACCCACACAACATACTACATACACTAACATACCTTTGAAAGCTACTATTATACAGGAGTACAACTATCCCTATATTCTTTCCCATGCCTGTAAAGTTCCGCAGTCGGTTTGAAAGGTGACCATCTACGCATATTCATGTTCTTCTAGTTGAGCGGTGTCTTCAGCTCCATTATTAACCAGGGGAGCGCTTTCTCTTCAGCCAAGTGAACTTGGCTCTGCTACAAGATTCACACCTCCCTCTGGAATTCTCTTCAGCAATTCACAAAGCCAGCATCTCCCTTATTCCTGAAGGAGGGGTGGGTGAGCTGTCAGCGCTCTACCGGATGTAGAGGAAAGACGATCAGCAGAACAACAAGTCATTTGCATAGATGGTGATTCCATTCTATAAATTGACTGTGGTAACTTTACAGGCTCAGAGAGATACAATATAAGGATAGTTGTACTGCTGTATAATAACAGTTTCCCAAGATATGTTTAGTTAGTGTGGGTTAGTTTGACTGCTGGGGATTCTGCAAACATATGACCCATTTTCTCTAAAAAGTTTTGTGATGTAAAGTGCAGCTGTAATCTTACTCAGGATGTGTTCATTAGGTACTATTTAGGGTACATTCACATGATGCGTGTTCGCCAAAGCCATAGCCGTGCGTTGGAGAGGAGGAGGGGTGAGCGCTGCTCACCCTTACTCTCTTTATAGAGAAGCGAGTATCTGGTGCTGTAACATGGCAAAATATAGAACATGTCCTATATTTCACTGTGCACAGTCGCTGTGCGGTGAGACAACAAGTGCTCACCTCAGAGTGACCGGGCACCATAATGCATATCTGTCCCCATTACGTTTGCGTCAATGGGCCCTTAGCCTCAATTACCACTGACTTATGTGCCAAGTACATAAAAGTCAAAAGTAATTGATAATAACCCTTCACCCCTTCCCCAAGTCTTCTGTTTGTATCACTATTTAGTTTCCTTCCCCTAATTGTGTATATTACAAATATTAAATCCAAGCTTCAGCTATGGGCAACATTGTAGATTTATGGTGTGCTAAAAACTGCACATGGTATTCCCATGGTTTCCCCATGGTTTTTATGACAATTAGTTTTTTTCCCCAAGAGAGATACATTTATATAACATGTGTCATGTGTCAAAAACAGCACCCAAGCCAAAATTGATTGCAAACCGCCCCCTCTCCTTTCAACCCTTTGGTGCGGATGCAGTTACAGAACTGTAATTTCCAAAATATCCAAGAGACATATGGTTGACAAATATTAAAACTCTTTAGTCCAGACATTAAAATGGTTGTGATAAAGTGAATAACAATACTCACTCTTTTATGCACTCTGGGATGACAACATACTCCATAGGAATAAGCTCGGCTAGTTCTACCAGGCTGAAGACATACTTTATCTTCTGACTGAATTTTGAGCTTAAGAAACAAAAAAGAAAAAAGAAAGTATAGAGGAACAAGCCACAATAAATGAACTACTACTAATTTCAGAAAATATGTTATTACCTAATGAAAGGTTTCGTAATAGCTAACAGTGTTCTGAT
Organism: Engystomops pustulosus; assembly: GCA_019512145.1. Classification (NCBI taxonomy): domain Eukaryota; kingdom Metazoa; phylum Chordata; class Amphibia; order Anura; family Leptodactylidae; genus Engystomops; species Engystomops pustulosus. Next base: position 66,782,956 of record CM033644.1, read on the forward strand.
AAACCAGGAAGGATGAACGATGATCAGCGACTTCAGATTCTTCCGTAGTCTTAAAGGAAAAACATTACATCAATGTAAAAAAGTTAATTGAATCACCTTTTTGGTTTTTTTTGTTTTTTTTTGGGGGGGGGGATATACAAATAAGTTTTCCAAATAAGGTTTTTGACACATGGCGGCCTAAATTGGCAGTCTCTGTAAGGAGAACTCTTACTTCCCAAACCCTTTTTTTTGATAATTCCCCTCCGTAATAATTCTCATTCTTAAATGTCTAATAGCTTTAAATGTCACACAGGTGCATGGGGTAGAAACTGCTGGGCTGTGCTGAAATAAGGGACTTCTGCAATATGGCATAGTTTAGGATTTTGCCACAGATTCCACAATATTTTTAAAAAATCCCAGGAAGAATAAACTTTTTTTTAGTAGTTTCTGCAAAATTGAGCTATGGTTTTTACATTGGATTTCTGCTATGAATCTTCTGAAAGAAATCTAGGAAAACCTCATAGGGCTAGGGAGGTGTAAACAAGTGTTACGGCCCCAGTGTTGCGGTAATCTCCGCTTCTTTGGCCCTGTTCACAAAGCCGTATGTGCTGGGGATAATGGAACCCAGTTCTGCAAATAAGATTTTTGCACCGCACACCATGGGCAATGTCAGGATTAGTTGAAAACCCCCTTTAAATAAACATTGGAGTTGATATTGTGAAATATGTTATCATTGAAAATCCAGTAAAGCAATTTTACATTTATCCTATAAGAACACTTGGTTTCTCCAGTCTGCCCGGTTTGTGTAAATTGCCTCACTGTGAGCTTTCTAACCACATGTGCTGAAGTTTGCTCCAAGCTTCTACTTCTCATTTGGTAAAATAGTGTTATACCGCTTCTGATTTTACCCCAAGTAATTTGACGTTGCCCACCTTTGTTCTTTAGTTTCTTAAAAGGGTTAAGAAAAGCTTTTTAAGAAAAGCGTTTTGCTATTTCTGAGTGTCCCCATAGAGACAGTAATGCACATGCTTAACCTGCCTCTCCATTCATTAGGTGGATGGAGAACCCCAATACAAGGATTTCTGGGATAGTCCATACACCACCCATTATTGAGGTCTCCGGAACAAAATATCTCAAAAATAAAGGACAATGCAAAACAACCAGGATGTATTCATGAAAGAAAAAGCAGAAATACTGGTAATAAGAAAAACTATTTACCGTCTGTCAATTTGCTGATAACATTTCCGGAGCCAGCCAAGACTTGGCATTTTTCTCCTGGTCGTGGCTCCATTTAAATACACTATCATATAGTTCTCTGCAACTAGCATTTCCAAAGTGCCAATGACATACCTGCCAAAACAAGGGGTAATGAGTGTCAATTTAAGATTTGGTGAATGAATCACAACTGTATAAGTGCATATATACATGTATAGTCCAGTTCTCATCCGGTATCACAGGACACATACAGGAAACTAGAAATTAAAGTTTACGTAACAGGAAAACCCTCTACTCTGGGAAATTATACATATATCTTAATTAACATTACAAGTTTAATAAATGCCAAAGTCCTTTAATTCAATTGACGTTCAGAGACACCAGAAGAAGCAGACATCACTTTACCAAAATCTGCCTAGTGTCTGGGAATAATAGGTGGTAAGCGTATTAACAATTGTAGTTCACCCTTCTAGTTTATTAAAGCATGTGTAAAGGTTTTACAATAAAAAACAAAATGCAAGCAAAACTTGCATTGCAAAGGAAACGACATGAGAAGGACGTTACCATATTTTTCGGACCAAGACGTTTCTTACTATAGGACACATCCCAGGCTTCCAAAAAAAGGAAAAATATATTTTAAACCAATTAAAATATCCCTGTTGGTCGCACTAAAACACAGCGCACACAGCCCTGCGTCACCCATACAGTTACGCACACAGCCCTGCGTCACCCATACAGTTACGCACACAGCCCTGCGTCACCCATACAGTTACACACTCACATCAGAAATGGGAACACTCACCACTGCTGCATACACTGTGCACCACACACACACACACACGGCGCTACTATACAAATAAATACACACACAGCTCTACTATACACATATAAGGAGCACACTGGGAAGTACTACACATATGAATACATACACAACCAGGAACACACTGGGAAGTACTACACACATACAAAACCCTTCCACCCTTCTTCTTACCCTGTCCCAGCCCAGCATGGCAGTATCAGACCTGAGGTGATGTAAGAAGCATGTGATCAGTCACATGATGCTGACATCACTGCAGGTCCTGTAGGACACTCTGTAGAGGGGAGAGCAGTATGGAGCCTCTCCTCTCTGGGAGAAGAGATGAAGCGCTAGATCAGGGCATCATCCGATCTCCATTATAGCGGTCAGGAGGGTCTGGCAGTGCTGGATCCTCCTGACCTTCTTTATACAAGACGCAGATTTTTTCTTGCCAAAAAGTGCGTCTTATAGTCCAAAAAATATGGTATATATTTATATAGCAGCAGTGCCAATTCATACTTACTTAAAGAGATTGTCCATTAGATATCGATAGTTTGGTTGACTGCTGTCCGGCATGAAACACACAGCAAATACAATAATGGCATTCAGGCCATCTCCGTAGTATCCTGTAAACAGGACATAACATGTTGGTTTAGACGTAGCAATATATATATAATTATAAATGAGATAAAGTAGATGCAGCCATTCTCACAGGATTATTTGACTGAACGCTATATTCCACATATTCTACATGTGCAGGTTTTTCACGTTTTATTATAGTGGTAAGGAGATGGGCATCATATCTTCAAAGAAACTACAATTCACCCTTGTATGGAAGCAGTATGTTTTTAATAGAAGTCAAACAATGTAGCAGTAACAATTTATTTGCTGGACAGACTGGATACAGTGAGTGTTCACTTTCAGTAAAATAAGTGTGTAAGTGGGTCGTATATCAGGCTATTGTCTGTATTGACTGGATTTCGGATTAGCTCAGCATGACCATCTTGACCTCTATTGGAATGTAGAACCTGCAGAAAATATAAATAACCCACAGCTATTTAGGGAGGCAACTTCAGGGAGCTAAAGTTGCTCAAATGCTGGTGTAGTGACTACAAGGATTGATCCTTGAAAGAAAGAAGACTTTGTCAACTACTAAATGTCCCTATTGTTTATATCTATAAACAGATGTGCAAGATTCAAGTCAAAGAGGTAGCCATAGCTTAGTGATAACACAATGCCCAGCTATGAGTCCTAAAAGTTAGACATGCCATCATTGCCCCCTTTATTTTAGGGACCAGATTCCAGATACAGTAGAAAGGTAGAATAATGGTTTTGGTATTACAGGTCTTTATGTAATCTACACACATGTATCAGGCCTGATACAATGAATCCATTGGTAACAGATAATAAGGCAAGATCATTGTCCAGATTACCTCCATGACTGATAACTTTCTTGTACGGTTCTATGGCCGACATGTCCACCCTGTGATCCTGATCCCCGATCCTGAACATACGCCAGCGTCTGCTCTCCTCCTTCTCCTCTGCAGCAGTGTATTCTGGGATTGACCCTTTAGGAAGTACTTCTGTGGATTTTGGTTTCGGAAGGTCATCTGTCAAAAACATAGAACCAAATAAGGAAAATGTATATTTCCAAAGATTTTACCCTCCTAAGACATTTAACCACTTTCATTTTGCTGGATCTCTGGGAACAAATGCTTTATGCAAGCAGTTTCCTTTCTGGAGAACGAAGTACATCCATGGATGTGACTGGTGTTGAAGAGGGATATTGTTGAGAATTTGAGTACACTAATGGAAGTTACCAGATATTTTGTCTTAAGTTATGATAATAAATGGAGAAGAATTGGGTATCAGATATATTAAGTTTAGACCCTATATTACTTTTATGATCTTTGGTTACCATATTTCTGCCCCTTTTTGTACCAGTTCACCACACATGAAGTTATCTTGGATGTGTTCTGTTTCCAGAGTCCTTTAGCAGAAAGTGATTACCGGTACTTGTAGAGACTGCGTATCCACTGAATGGCTGAAGCCGCACAAGACATAGTAATGGTGCTGTGTAGCAGGCAAGCGTACAGATCAGATATGAATTACCACGTGGACATGCTCCAGATCACAGCTAAATACACTGACAAAGCACCCTATTAAAAAGCTACACAGTATTGATTGATTATGTAGTTCATTTTAGGTTTTCATGATTTCTGTAGACCAAGAAGCCTGCAGCCTTACCACAATGCAAGGAGGAAAGGACCTACTGTTAGCGGCCTGTTTCCAAGGCTTAGCTGTTAAAAGGAAACTATCCTCCACGGCAATGGAGACAGCAGCATAGAAAATAAAAAAAAAGAAATAGACAGGAACCCTTTACAGTGTCTATAAATGAAAGGCAGACCATAGCTGGTTAATGGCTTCATTGGCACACAGGCCTGGCATGCTGGGGGTGAGCCATGAAAACAACCCAGCAAACACAAGTCCTCATTTTATTATTAAAAACACACAAACAGAGAAAAGCAATCAATCACATTGTCCAGAAAAGGAAAGATAAAGGGCCCAGATAATGAAAGTTTTCAGCATCTAGCATTGATAGCCTTGTGTATTGTGGGACCATCAGGATGCATCAACATGATGTTCTCATTGCTGCTCAGAACAGTTCAATATTTTGTCATTTTACAAAAAATAATATACCTGGAATGTACATTGTGTGTATAAGCCCACATCCACATTGATGTGTCTTGCGGGGTCCTGCACAGAGTCTCTCTCTTTACCAGCAAGAGCAAGTGTGCAGGCACCGATTGGTGAAAATATTCACAAGTTCTAGCTAGAAACTAGCACTTGTGATTATTTCAGCCCTGATATATATCCCCCCCTGGGTGTCTGTCACGTCATGGATCCTGCAGCGCATAATGGCTTTCAATCCTACAAATCACAAGTGACAATTCCCAGCCTAAGTTTCAAGCCCCCTGAAGAAGCGATGGTGTGAAACACGCGTTGGGCTGTCCAAATGGCTTTAACTTTCAAAGGATATTTGTGTAACTTAATCACTTGGGGTATAGGTGGGATTACGGTTTCTGACAGCCGGTGAGTGATAATTAAGCACTTGCACTTTATTTGGGTCATCATTAAACTTTACCTTATGTGGTTTTTGGAACATTAAGGAGACTAGTTCAGAAAGTATACCTTGTGTGGCGATTTCCACTTGGACTATATGTATCGAATTTTACAGAATCCTTCATTTGGAACATATAAATGTGTTCATGTTTTGTTGATGTTTTAATCAAATCTCAATAAAGCTATGTGCAGATATTTTATTTTTCTGAACCGTAGGTGCTCAAGAATTTCTTGGGGTTGGTAGTCTATTGATGAGTCTTTTAGTGATATAATTGGGGGGTTGGAGGGGGCTTCCTCTGTGAAGACCTGGCCCATATATAGTGTTGTTCTGTGTTTGGGATTTTGGTTTTTACTACAGTTGGGGTACCCTACACCTACACCTTTTGATTGCGACAGAGAAGGTAATAACACCGAGGCTATTTGGAACACTAAACCAACAGTGTATAAGGATATGTAGTTGGTTAAGCCTACCAAAACGCCCTGACAGGTCCCCTTTAACCCTGGCAAGTTTTTTTTTTAATTTTGAAATTTAACGTAGAAAGGTATGTGTATCGGTTGCTAGTAGCCATGGGCAGGAAACAGATTAGGAAGGCTGCATATAGTCTTCATAATATAATAGATATTGAGTTTGCAGTATCCATTTTTCTTTATGAAATGTATACCTGTATACCTAAAAGCTCTCAATAAATGTTCAGAAATCTTATTAGTCTTGAAAAGGTAAGGAATAAGATAATACGTGAAAGGGAGAGACCAGGGGGAGGAGGGAAATGCAGGTGCAGTTGCTCCTCTGTGATAAAACATCAGCACAGCTCTGACACCACACCAGCAGGAGGCCACTCAGCAATAAAACAAAGGACATCAACATAAAACCACAAGCGACAAGGAACAAAACCTGAACTAAAAAAGAAGAAAAAAAAGGAAATCATGACATTTGGTTTTACGAAAGTTTAACTAAGAATTATACGTCATAAATGTTGTATTTGGGGGGAAAAAAATGACTTTTCAGTAAGCAGGTTGCCTTTAGAGGATTATCACTAATCCAGCTCTGTGTATTCAACGTCTCCCTAAGCCATGCGGCTCATGAGTTAAGCGCCTCTGGCATCTCAAAGTCATTATACAGTGCATGTCAGATCTAGTAGTGGCTTATCTCAGATATGAGGGATACGGTCCACCAAGTCATTACCAACTCTACCATAATCGTACATTAATGATTTGTAATACACAACATAAAATAAGAAAGCTATTTACCTTCCCATTCAAATTCATTGCTGTTATCTGAGGGAGTATCGAGATCATCCAAGTCCAGATCTCCACTCTCATCCAGGTCTTCAGATAAGATGGAGCCGTCACTGCGATCCAGTGTTAAACTTAGGTTGGGAGCCATCAGCTTCTTCTTGGCTTTTTTACTGCTATTTATTTCCACGGGACTAGGCACTAAAAAAAAAAAAAAAAAAAAAAAGAGAAAATAAGCAAAGTGGTGTATGCAGAAATCTTTCATGAATGAAGCAGTTTCTTTTCCCACAAGTGGCATACCGAAAGGTGTGTATGGTAACATGGAATACAATACTTCTCTGTAACTCATGACTGAACTCAGCATGCAGTGTGTATGAAACATCACAAAATGGAGAAAATACGTCGCTATCCTTTATTATTCGTTTATATCACAGCGCAGACCCATCACTTTTTTAGGTCTGGGCTGAAACGCCAGGCACAGTGCAGGCAGTCCTCTACTTAAGGACACCCAACTCACAGACGACCGCTAGTTAAAGACAGACCCCTCTGCCCGCTGTGACCTCTGGTGACGCTCTTTGGATGATTTACTATAGTCCCAGGCTGCAATGATCAGCTGTAAGGTGTCTGTAATGTAGTTTCATTGATAATCCTTGGTCCAATTACAGCAAAAAAAAACTGAAACTCCAATTGTCACAGGGGCAAAAAAATAATTTGTCTGGAGCTAAAATGATAAAATATACAGGTTCGACTTTCATATAAATTCGACTTAAAGAGGATCTGTCACCCAATTTATCAGCAATAGGAGCTGCTTACTAAAGTAAGCAGCTCCTAGTGCTCGATCAAACGTTCCAGTGTTAGAGTGATAGCGTTACCGGAAACCTCAGTGTAATTGTCAGACAGCTCGCAAAGCTGATGAGGGGGCGGGGTTGGGGCGTGGCTAGGGGCGGTGACTTGCTTTATTAATCCCTTACCGACATGTGACGTAATAGTACGTCACATGTCGGGTTCCAGTCCATAGACGGTAAGTCGATTGCGGGTGCTCTCCTGCAGATCGCCGCCCGCAAAGGCGTCATCGGGGAGCGGCGATCCGTCGCCATGGTAGCTTCGGGTCTACGTGAGACCCGAAGCTACTTCGGGTTACCGCTAGTTAAAGACAGACCCCTCTGCCCGCTGTGACCTCTGGTGAAGCTCTCTGGATGTTACTATAGTCCCCGGCTGCAATGATCAGCTGTAAGATGTCTAATGTAGTTTCATTGATAATCCTTGGTCCAATTACAGCAAAAAAAATTGAAACTCCAATTGTCACTGGGGCAAAAAAATAATTTGTCTGGAGCTAAAATGATAAAATATACAGGTTCGACTTTCATATAAATTCGACTTAAAGAGGATCTGTCACCCAATTTATCAGCAATAGGAGCTGCTTACTAAAGTAAGCAGCTCCTAGTGCTCGATCAAACGTTCCAGTGTTAGAGTGATAGCGTTACCGGAAACCTCAGTGTAATTGTCAGACAGCTCTTTTTTTTTTTTTTTTTTTTTTTTTTTTGCGTGGCTAGGGGCGGTGACTTGCTTTATTAATCCCTTACCGACATGTGACGTAATAGTACGTCACATGTCGGGTTCCAGTCCATAGACGGTAAGTCGATTGCGGGTGCTCTCCTGCAGATCGCCGCCCGCAAAGGCGTCATCGGGGAGCGGCGATCCGTCGCCATGGTAGCTTCGGGTCTCACGAAGACCCGAAGCTACTTCGGGTTAACCCATTCATTACAATGTGCTATCAGCACATTGTAATGTATGAGTAGTCAAATACACATATACTGCCATACTGTAGTATGGCAGTATATGATAGGATTGTACAGACACCCTAGGGTTAAAGTACCCTAGGGAGTCTGAAAAATAGTAAAAAATAATAAAAAAAAAAGTTAAAAAAATTATAATAAAAAACCCTAAAATTTCAAATCACCCCCCTTTCCCTAGAACACATTAGGTATTGCCGCGTCCGAAAATGCCCGTTTAACCCCGTAACGGAAAATCGCGCCCAAAGTCGAAAATGGCACTTTTTTGCCATTTTAAAAAAAATTCTATAAAAAGTGATCAAAAGGTCGTACAGTCCGAAAAATGATAACATTGTAAACGTCATCAAAATCCGCAAAAAAACGGCACCACCCACAGCTCCATACAGCAAAGTATGAAAAAGTTATTAGCGCCAGAAGATGGCAAAATCCCCCCAAAAAATGTTGTACAGGAGGTTTTAATTTTTTTAAATGTATGAAAACATTATAAAACCTATACAAATTTGGTATCCCCGTAATCGTACCAACTCAAAGAATAAAGTAGACATGTCATTTGGGGTGCACAGTGAAATGCGTAAAATCCAAGCCCACAAGAAAACGTTGTAAATGTGTTTTTTTACCAATTTCACTGCATTTGGAATTTTTTTCCTGCTTCCCAGTACACGACATGGAATATTAAATACCACCATTTTGAAGTGTAATTTATTACGCAGAAAATAAGCCATCACAAAGCTCTGTACATGGAAAATTTTTAAAAAGTTAGATTTTTGAATGTGGGGAGTGAAAAATGAAAACGCAAAAACGAAAAAGGGCTGCGGCGGGAAGGGGTTAATATCCTGACTAAGGCACCTTGCCAAGTCTGTGGAAACATGAATGTGTGTGCTGATTGGATCCCGCGGACCAAGTACAATGCAGCGGAATGTAATACGATGCAAGGAAACCATACCTGCCTGAACAGCCTGGCAGGGACTATACGCACCAAGATTGCCTGTATATCTATGCTGAAGGCTCTACTCACCAGGGAGCTTCAGGATCATCTATAACTAGTCTTGATGCTGGTCGCAATAGTTCTATCTAATATGTATATGGTTGTCTTGTGTCAGTAAAGTTGGCCTTGCTGGACTTTTATGTGTATAATCCTTCAAGGAGTCTAACCTCTCTCCAACAACATAAGCTATGCCAAGCCAGACACACAGGAGAACTCTTCTATGGTCAGCCAAACCATCCAAACATTAAAATGGAATCAACTTACAAAGTATAAAGCTGGGCTAAATAAGATAGAATAGTAAAAATACAGACTTCTAGTTTTTCCAGATTTTGCTTTGGCATGAAGAAGTTAAATGATATTATTATCACACAAAATATCTCATGCCCAAGAAGAGTGACAGATACGTGACATCCTGAGGTGTCCAACTAGTATTACAGGTGCTTGCAGATCACTCATCAGTAAAAACACAAGAAAAACAGCTATGCAAGGATGTCACTATGTAAAAAAGCATCAAGAATTTGCCTCTTCCTACCAACCATGACAGGAGCCAGTGACTGCATAACCCGGCTATACTGGTCTACACTGCAGGCACATCAGAGGGAGCAAATATCTTCTCTGTCGTTACATCTCCTCACCTGGAAAGTAGCAGCCTTAAAAAATTTGACGCAAGTGGATTGTTAAGATGAACTGTTATTAATACTTGTGAAGGTGCCTTTACATGTGGCTTTTTTGTTTGGATCCATTTAAAAAACACATGCATTTTACATGTAACCATAACTGGCATTATCCAGAGGCGTTGCCAGAGCACCTCTGTGTTTTAGCTTCAAACGACAGAAGTCTTTTCCCGTGAGATTACATCTGCCAGAGGGAGGGGAAGTTTCTGCACCAAATAGGAAGGGGAAGGACTCACTGAACACTCTAACATCCTGTGAAGCTACAGCATGGAGGGGCTCTGGTAACTCCCCCAGACTCCTCCTAGCTCAGTGAATAATTTTAAAAGTTGATTTTAGAAGGAAGAAAGCAAGCAATGGATAACAAATATAAGATTACCACAGTCACGGTGCCTGGATCTATGATGGTAGATTTCCTTTAATAGTTTTATTGACAACTTTTCCCATGAATGACCTGCTCCTTTTCGGAACTTTCTACCATGTTACGGGCCTTTAAAATTTCTTGCATTTGTGCCAAATTTGCTACTTTCTTTTCAGAGCAAACCAACTTTTTTTCACTTCAGACAACTTACTCCAGATTTATCATGTGACTCCAGATATTGTAGATAGATTTAGGAAATGCTAACTTTTCCAGAAGTTGCTAATCCACTCAAATCTTTAACACTTCATATGCCAAAATAAGATTTCTCAAGCCATCTAAATCGCAGGAAAAACAGTAACCTACATAAGGCACTAGAAGAGCTCTAAACACTCAATCTAAAAAAAGCTTCCCTAAAAAGAGAAACCTGCCAGACTGACTTTTACATGGTTTTTTTAAAGATGAAATGGGTTCCTGCCCAAAAACTGATCACTAACCTGTCCCTTCATGAAATTGCTCCCTACATACTGTATCTGTAACAGGGATATCAGATTATGCCAGGGAAACAAGCTTATGTATGTATATACTTTATGGGGAGAAAACATAACATGCTCAAAAAGAGAACTGGGAAAATTCATTTTTGAAACATATTCGTACATATGTTGCACAACATGATCCATAGTGCAGTCATGTGCTTATTAAAGTTGTAAGGAAGTGACTCTGGATGGTGCAGACAAGAGGATGACCCACAGATGCTTATTATTATAGCAGGCAGATAGAATAACATGCAGATATAGCTAGGAGGTAGATACTTGCGTGAGTTATGAGATGCTGAGTAAGGGATACAATAATTTGACTGATCCAGCACTGGAAATGCCCAAGCTAAAGCAGACAGACAGGGTCCACAGACAGTAAAGGGACACAAAACAAGAGACATTTAGAAATGTATATTATAGGAGGATCAAGTAGTATTAGTAAGAGTAGTCCCGGTAGTAGTAACGTTTCCATGAACCGGTCACCAGCTGTTACACCACTAAACTTCCAGCACCCTCAGGTAGGGTTAGACAGACCCTTTGTAGAATTCCCTAGATTAATCTAGAACTTGCACCATTAGTAATATCTACAAATGAGCAGAGAGGAGTCACTATTTGTCTGAACTTTTAGAAGCTAAAAATGGTGTATAGATTCAACAAGCCCGTCTTGCGCTCTATAGTACCTAGAAACATGCTGCTGGTGTCATATTAAAAAAATACATTAAAATATACTGTATATATGAAATATTGAAGGGATATTCATAATTACATGATAGAAGTGGGTTCCACCTATAATATTCACATCTATTTCTACAATGGGAGACCGCTGACCCCCTTCCCACAACCTGGCTGAAGGAATAGTTTGTTGTGCATACACACTCACTCTCCCTCCAAGTCTGTGGGAGAAATGAAAGTAGCCGAGTGTATAGCATACCCCTTTAAGTGCCTATATCCCCAGTTCTATAGCAAATAAATCCACATTCCTGATGCATTTTAAAAAGAGGAGATTCTTTTCTGTGTGGTATGCAATATGAAAAGTTATGAAACTAGGCACTATAATGTTTCTGGCATTGAAAGGGTGTTCTTCCCTCCAGGAGGTGGAGACAACAGACATTGCCTTTTAAATAGGATTTTGTTATTAAATACTATTATTCCTTCACGGTCTGAACACTAGGAATGATCTAATTTTAATATATTAAAATGTTTGTTTAAAAAAATGTATGTTGTAAGGGTAGATGTCCACCTTCTAAGGAAGTGATTTAACTACTTCTGGGCGTATATCTACCGGGACATTCAGTTTCATTGCTGTCTATGATAAAGGGTCGGAAAGACCTGAAATGCGCAAAACTTGCTTTACCCGGTTGTTGGTCATGTCATTTTAAAAAAGAAGCCAAATGAAGAAGTTTATATTCATCTAAGGTGAAGTTGCTGATCATTCTTTTGAAAACATTTGCATCTAGATTTTGTTATACCTTGCTGTTTCTCTGTTATTCTCTATACCAATAGATCGATTTGAAACAGGAATAGGAACAAGTGTTTGTCAACATATTCTTACATTCCTAGGGCGTTATATAGTAATGGTACAACATTATGGTTTACAGAATTGTTTTCTTAAAGGAATATAACTTCTTATACAAGTCAGTAAAGTGGAAATAGAAATAAAGCAGGTATACAGCTGTCAGAGAAATTATCAGCCCATCATGTGATATGAGTTATTTCTGGAATACCAAGTGGAGAGCATATACAAACAGATAAAGAAAAGGTTAGTACACATAGCACATATAACCAAACACTGCTGCACCCAAAAGGCAGGTTCTAAAGGGGCTCCATAAAAAGATACCAATTCTAGTCATACCTGGTCGACCATCTGTTTCGGATAAGAAGTCTCCTTCAATATGGTCATCTTCTGGAAGTGGTCTATACAAAAGTATATTATGACAGGTTTACACATGCTTAGCTAAATGCAAACAAAGTACAACCATTAAACAATCCTAAAAGCCCTTTACAGCCCCCTTTAAAAACTATATAAGTCTGCATTCACACAAATGTATTAAAACTGCCATATATACGGGTAGCATACGGCCCCATTCATTTCAATAAGGCCATCTATTTAGTGAGCCATATAAAAATATAGAGCATGTCCTATTTTATCATGTATTTCCGTTCCAAATGCCCCACAGAAGTCTAAAACACGGGTTGCACATGTGCTGCATACGGTTGTGCAGCTTACAGGTTTCCCCTTAAAAATCAAATTCACCCGTTCAGTCCATGTCTGTCACGTGGTAAATTAACAAAACTGCATCTAAAACCACCTCAAAGCGGTATATGGAATAAGAACTCTAGAAGCCTACAGTATTTTTCGGACTATAAGGCGTACTGGAGTATAAGGCGCACCTCAATAAATGCCTGCTAAAACGTCTAGGTTCATATATAAGGCACACCGGAGTATAAGGCGCACCTGATTATAAGGATGAATGACCAGCAGGTGGCAGACCTGTGCACTGTTCAAGGCAGCTGTTGTCTGTAAGTACGGTTCATATATAAGGCGCACTTATAGTCCGAAAAATACGGTATATTTACAGATCATTGCTAGGGAGAAACAAAGAAAAATCTACACATTTTGTCAAGGAAAATTGTAATGGAGTTTCATTGTCTGCTTTTGTGTGGTTTCATCCAGGCCCCCTCCAGAGATCATAGCAATCTGTTACCTGACTTTTACATCTGATGAATGTACTAAAGAGCCTCTTTGCAGAATTGTGATAGCGATCCTGATCTATGGACATTCCGGATGCTAAAAATCCACCAGCAACACACAACAGAAGGAAGAGATGGATAACTATGGTAAGAAGTAAAACACTTACCTTGGGAAATCTTCATCCTGCCATTCTTCTTTCAGCTCTACACCTTCCATCCTAAGTCTTGCTTCTGTTGTAGCCACAGACTCCTGTCTGTCAAAGGATGTAGAAAACGTGTCTTGGCTATACAAACAAATCCATAAATAAGTAACGGTATATAGTAGAGGAGTAAACTACACAAAATACAGTAATCAGCCTTGAGCTCCAGCAATATGACCGTTTCATTACGAAGGAGGAGGAATCTTTGACATTGTAAAATATCTCTGTCTGCTGCAATGGAGATTTAGGAAGTTACTTAAAAGCAGGATACAAGAGATTCTTATTTGGTCAAGTTTTAGAGGATACAGAAAACTTATCAGATTTCTCCAGTTCTTAACCGGATGAATTATCTAGAGGAACATTAATCTAAAAGCAATGGAATAGACTGGAGCAGTCCAGAAATATAAAGCAGAATATCTGTATAATATCCCTACAGCCCCATCTCATCTTTACACAGAGATTTGGGTAGAGCTGGTATCAGTTCCTTATGATGTTCAGTGAACCGTGAGTGCAGCTACACAGATGTGGTATAACACAAGCAGCCATGTGTATAAGCGCTATATACACAGCTCAACAAATGGAAAAAAAAAAAACAATGTTTATGTCATAAAACCACTTCATCTCCAAACAAAATGTGTAAAATATTCACACTGAAGTTTACTGTTCCGAGCTGCACACTGAATAGGGGGTTCACGTGAAGTTTCAACTAAACAAGTATGCTAGAAGGCCGAGGCAATGATGTAAAACGGTCTGGATGACCAGGACTATATATCAGATCTGCCTGAAAGACCAACCTATGAAACATGAAGAAGGAACCAAAAAAAAAAAAAAAAAAAACACAAAACAAAACAAAAAAAAACCTTCTGTTTGGAATACCTGAAAAAAAATATGTGGGTTTCACACTGTGTTCACAGTAGATGTTCATAATATGGATATCATTTGAACCATGGCACCTACAAACACAGTTCTGGGGTCATTTCGAAGGGGAGAATACTATTTTGTGTTTCTAGTTGCCACAGAAACTGATATGCAGTCAGGATTGGGGAGCTGTATATAAAAAGAAAAATCGCATTTCTGACTAACTTGAAGGCTACATGTACACACCCCATATTTTGTGCATGTATGAAAATATGCCATTGTATGCCATTCTAAAATATTTTTTTTCATGACCAGAACACGGCCCCATTGTACTAATTGATGGACTTTTTCCAAGTGAGCCTCAATCCGTCCGGGCGGCCGCAAAGTTTAGGACTTGCCCAATATTTTGGCAAGATTTGCGCTGTGACTGCTTATCTTTCAATGAAGAAGGGAGGGATGAGGAGCGCACACTCCTACTCCCCTCTACACCGGACATGAGCTATACCAGAGTCCCAAGCCTGGCAAGCATACAGTCGCGTACGCGTATTCTAACAGTGGATATCTCCAGGTCTGTGGCACCACGAAACACAATCATGGTGGGGGTGGGATAGTAAAAGGAATTTCTCCCTTTTAAGATGAAGATATAACCATCTGAAGTGTGCCCTTCCAACCTGTCAGCTTAGGGATGAATGGAGAAGGAGCTGCAGGGTGACATAGCTACCTTATTGTTAAATGTTGGTAAAGGTTTCTTCAAACTTACCACTTAACAAAATGTTGTTTTTCTGGGAAGAATAACCAAAGTAATTTGTCTGCTAATTTTACAAGAAAAAAAAAACCTTATACGGTAATTTATACGGTACTCTTTTACCAAGTTAAAATCTCACGTCATGAAAAAAATAAAAATCATTATTATTTATAAAGCAGTTCCAAGGATCTCATTTAAAAAAATAATAAGCCTTGGCCATGTACCAAGTTAAATGAGATTTGCCAAGTACCATAGCATCGAGCCCCAAGAGACAGACACCACTTAGCATTTCCATTTAATACTATATTCCCAGAGATAAAATAATTTTTGGTGGTGCGGGATGACGTGCGCTCGGTAATGCCGCTCGGAACACTAAATCATTATGACAGGTGTGTGGCCGTTGCTTTCATAAAACCCCAGTGTATCTAGATAGACACTACCCCTAGACGAAGGCTAGCGCCGAAATGGGTGTCAGGGAATCTCGTGTCAGACGGCAGGTGGATTCTGATAATGGGTATGTGCAATACACCTATTTACTGTGAATACTACATGCTGTGAAACACTGAATGTGTCCATGTTATCTCTTTTAGTAGTATGCAGTTTTTTCTGGATGTTTAAAATTTGATAAACAGCAACGCTGCAAGTTTCAATTGTGTTTGGGTTACAGCTGCATTTTACTAGGCACTTTAGCACAACACTAAAGTACATAACACTTACCATTCAACCTTGCTAAGTGAACTGCCCCATACCCCCCCCCCCCCCCACACGCTATTACACAGTAATATCCATCCCCATTTGTCCTTGGCATCTGACATTGTACCAACACACTGACACATAGAAAGAGGCGAGACGGATCAGAGATGCATGAGATTACACAGAGACATGAAAGTCAGGGGCTGACTTTTACAATGTTACACTGTGAGCTCGGCAATATCTCACAGACATGTGCCTGCCTCCCCCTTTGCCCGGATCACTTATTAAGTCAGAAGTTACAGGGTCGTGTCTACCGAAATTGTGTACAGCAGGACTGATAGAGACAGGTTGTGAAATGCTGTATTAATTTTATTAATAACAGTGAATTGGAGAAAGTGTTATTTTGTTATCCTGAGTACATATAAGAAGCTTGTCTTCATGGGAATACCCCTTTAAGGATGCTGGTTGAAACAGCGGCCCCATGCCGCAAAAAAAACCAACTTAAAAACAGCAATTTTAGAGTTCCCTTCCTCACAGAAAAAAAAAATATATATACCGTATATTCCGGCGTATAAGACGACATGGTGTATAAGACGACCCCCCTACTTTCCTGTTTAAAATATAGAGTTTAAGATATATTCGCCGTATAAGACTACCCCTTTTCCAATGCATACAAAACACCGGTAAAAATTTAAAAAAAGTTGAATTATTCTTACCGTTAATTCCTTTTCCATTAGTCCACCATGACGGCCCCACATGGAGGATGACCCTTGACCCTGCAGGGACAGGAAGCGGAGAGGTTAAAACAACCCCCCCTGCATCCACATACCAGTGGCTTCCAATAACGAACCTTGGCAGTGGATACAACCCATTTATTATATGTTTCATTCACATACAATATAGTCATAAAACATTTACAGCAATAATATGACATAGGGTGGGAATATACATGGGCCGTCATGGTGGACTAATGGAAAAGGAATTAACGGTAAGAATAATTCAACTTTTCCCCTAGCGTCCCCCATGACGGCCCCACATGGAGATATAACAAATAACCATTTCTTTTTAGGGGGGGACAACAGCCTGTAAAACCTTTCTACCAAAGGCTAACTCTCTAGCACAATGTAAGTCTAGTCTGTAATGTTTCGCAAAAGTCATGTGGCTGGACCAGGTAGCTGCTCTACAGATCTCCTCTATTGATGCTCCTCTCTTCTCTGCCCAGGATGCTGCCATGGCCCGAGTTGAGTGCGCCTTAACCTTCCCCGGGATCTCTAATTGTTGAGTTGCATATGCTGCTCTGATTACCGATTGGATCCATCTTGCAATCGATGCTTTGGAAGCTTTTTTGCCTTTATTTCTCCCCCCATATTGAAGAAGGATATTGTGATCCTGGCGCCAAGATTCAGTCTGTTTGAGATATTGTAACAGAGCTCTTCTAACATCCAGGGAGTGCCAGGCCATCTCTTTCGGATTTTTGGGCTCCTGGCAGAAAGAAGGCAGGATGATTTCCTGATTCCGATGAAAGTCAGATGAAACCTTGGGAATAAAAGTTTTGTCTAGAGTTAAAGTTACTCTATCACTGGATATTTTTAAATAAGGCTCTCTAATGGAGAGGGCTTGTATTTCTCCCAATCGTCTAGCTGAGGTTATTGCAACTAAAAATGTTACTTTTTGGGTCAGATCTTTAATGCTAGCCGATTCTAGAGGTTCAAATGGTGGCCCGGTTAGGTAGTTTAGAACTAAAGAGAGATCCCAGGTAGGAACTCTTTGTTTGAGTTGTGGCCTCAACCTGGAGGTGGCCCTAATGAATCTCTTAATCCATCTATGATCTGCCAGAGGTATATCAAAAAACGCCCCTAAAGCTGATATCTGTACCTTCAGCGTATTGGTTTTTAGCCCTTTTTCAAATCCTGCTTGTAGAAAATCCAGGACCTGAGAAATATTGGGAGATAATTGATTAGGGGTTGCTGTCCCACAGAAAGCTACAAATCTCTTCCATATTTTGGAATATATAGCTAACGTTATCGGTTTACGACTTGCCTTAAGTGTAGAGATCACACTGTCTGACAAGCCTTTAGAACTCAATAGTCCCCACTCAGGATCCAAGCCGAAAGCTTCAGGTTTTGCGGGTCTGGATGGTATATGGGCCCCTGATGAAGAAGGTCCTTCCGATATGGGAGTAATATTGGGTCTGCTATTGCTAAGGCTTTTAGCGTTGCAAACCAATTTTTCTTGGGCCAAAAGGGAACTATCACAATCGCTTTTGCTCTGTCCGTGATAATTTTTTGTATCATCTTGGATATCAACGGCATTGGAGGGAAGGCATACATTAAGGGTGCGTCCCACTTGTGACTGAATGCATCTCTCTGACAGATCGAGACATCTCTTTGCAGCGAGAAGAAAAGACCTGTTTTGGTGTTCTCCCTGGTAGCGAAGAGGTCTAACACTGGAACTCCCCATTTCTGTGTTATCTGGCCATAAATTTCTTGGTTTAGAGACCATTCGTGATGGTCTATCACCCTCCGACTCAGGAAGTCTGCTATTCCATTCTGACTCCCTTTTAAATGTATAGCTGTTAGGGACAAAATGTTGTTCTCTGCCCAAGTGAAAATTTTTCTTGTTAGATGCAACAGGTCCTGACTCCTGGTGCCCCCTTGATGGCGGAGATAGGCTACCGTCGTCACATTGTCTGAGTAGACTTTGATATGGGAGTCTTTCAGATATTGAGAAGCTCCCCTTAGTGTTTCCCAGACCGCCTTCAACTCTCGATGGTTTGAGGATCGTTTCTGAGTCGTTAAGGACCATTGCCCTTGAAGATACCTTCCTTCCAGATATGCTCCCCATCCTGACAGACTTGCATCCGTCTGAATGATCTTTATTGGCCAAGGAAACCAGTGAACTCCCTTTTTCAGATGATCTTCCTCTGTCCACCATACTAGGGATGACTTTATGGATGGAGGTAGTTGGATCTTTTGATCTAGGTGTGAGGGATCCTTGTCCCAGGATGACAGAATCCAACTCTGAAAGGTCCTTGTATGACTCTGGCACCATTGGACTGCTCCTATGCAGGCGGTTAGATGCCCCAACACCTTCATAGCCTCTCTTATTGTGCAAGACTGACGTTGCAGAAATAACAGCATTTTTTGAATCATAAGGCTCCTTTTTTCCTCTGGTAGGAAGGACATCTGGAGACTGGAATTTAGTTGTATACCCAGGAAGACAGTTACTCTGTTGGGAATAAGATTGGACTTTTCCCAATTGATGATCCATCCCAGTTGTTGCAGGGTTGAAATAGTTAGATCCCTGTGTGAGATCAACTCTTCTTCCGTAGTCCCAATTATTAGTAGGTCGTCCAGATATGGAATGATCTTGACGTTTTCCATTCTCAGATGGGCTATTACTTCTATCAAAATTTTTGAGAAAGTCCTTGGGGCTGATGAGACCCCGAATGGTAAGGCCCTGTATTGGAACTTGCAGATTTCCTTTGTTGGAGAGAGGATCGCAAATCTGAGATACTTTTGGGACTGCTGACAAATGGGAACATGGTAATAGGCATCTTTCAGATCTATTGTACATAGGAATGCCTGATGAGGGATGAGTTTTACATTGTAAACATCAGCTTCCAATGGTAAGACAATTTACCAAGACGGGTCCCTGACATGTAATGTAATTCAGCACGTGACTTGCTGCTCACATGACCCCAATTCTAGTCTTCATCATGTGACAAACGGAAGCCATTAACCTGCGGCCAGAAAGTCATAATCCTCATTAAATTGTCTGTGCTGCCGTTGTGCAGGGAAGCGAGGACTCCTTGCATCATATATTGGTACAATAGTCCAATCCTATATGATGCACAGAATGACCACTAAAGTGTGAATCAGCCCCAAGTGTCAGGTAACTTATGGAAACTGAAAATGAGGTGGGTTATACTGTATTTTCTCTTTTTCATGTGAGGGGGCGATCGGTGGAGTCAGGCGGGAGCCAGTTCTGCCGCGCAGGGGGTCTTTGCTTGTTCGGTCGGGCCGGGGGGTGGGGGGGGCGGATGCGTGAGTGAAGGTTGGGAGCCGGGCGGCAGCTTGTTCGGCCGCGCGTGGGATTGTGCGCGCGGGGGGGGCGCGTTGTACACTGGGATGTAGAGTGCGGAGGAGGGGCATCTGTCCACAATGACAGCGGCCGGCTCCAGCATGCAGGGGGATGGCCGGGAGGTCACT
This sequence comes from Engystomops pustulosus, assembly GCA_019512145.1. Taxonomy (NCBI): domain Eukaryota; kingdom Metazoa; phylum Chordata; class Amphibia; order Anura; family Leptodactylidae; genus Engystomops; species Engystomops pustulosus. Next base: position 66,803,043 of record CM033644.1, read on the forward strand.
TGTGCCGGGAGGCGGGCGGTCACCTGTGCCGGGGGGCGGGCGGTCACCTGTGCCGGGGGGCGGGCGGCCGGCTCACAGAGGGAGGGGGCGGGCGGCTCACGGAGGGGGCGGGCAGTTCACGGAGGGGACAGATTTAGGAGTGGACACAGAGGTAGGGGCCCGGGGGCACAATCCGGCAGGCACCAACACTGCAGGGACACACGGAGTCCGTGCATCCCCGGGCCCTTAACCTCACGGGCCCCGTAGCAACCGCTACGGCTGCTACGGCGGTTGTTACGCCACTGGCACTCCCTTAAAGTCCTGGTTTTTCTGGGCATGTTTCACAATGGTAAATGGTGTCCTTCCAAATGCCTCTTTTTGAGCACACCCTGCACATTTTTTTGTGTCCTTCCCTGCTTGGCAGTTTGGGGAACTTCTCCTGTAAAGTGCTGGCCAATGTGTGATGTGGCCTCGTTTCCAGAAGTGCCTGTGCATCAATGTTACACGTATGCATTATACAGTGCTATCTGCATGAGGTGCATCCTGTAGCACACCCTCAATTTCCACAAGGCTTTATATGGCTGAAGCATGTGGTCCAACAAATCAACCCCTCCCATGTACTTGTTATAGTCGAATACGAGGTCAGATTTGGGGGTTTCTGTACTGGTACCTCGTACTGGGACAGGGGAGCAGGTGTGCCCATGTATTGTTGTTACTAAAAGGAGCTCTTTCATGTCCTTATACTTAACACACAATACTGATTCTCTGGATAGTGCTCGGCTCTCGTGCCTTTTAATTTTTTGCCCAAGCAGCGACTTAGGGAGAGCTCTCTGCCACATATTTGTCAGGATTCGAGGTTGTGGATCCTCTGGACCACTGCGGACGATGACACAAGCCACTGCAGGGGGGGGTGTTTTAACCTCTCCGCTTCCTGTCCCTGCAGGGTCAAGGGTCATCCTCCATGTGGGGCCGTCATGGGGGACGCTAGGGGAAAAAACAGATTTGAATTTAACATGGTCCTTTTTTTAATTTAAATTCTTATGACATGCAGGTATAAAGCAGGAAATGCAAATAGAGAAAAGAAGAGGCGGCACTCACCGGACCTGTGGAACTACTTCTTTTTATTCAGCAAACGGTGTGGTACAGGGGGAACACTGGAGCCATACGGCGACGGGCCGTTTCGCGCTCACTAGCGCATCTTCAAGCCGTTGACGGTCAACGGCTTGAAGATGCGCTAGTGAGCGAGTTCCACAGGTCTGGTGAGTGCCGCCTCTTCTTTTCTCTATTTGTATTACGGACTTGTTTGAGCTCAGGCTGAGCAACACTGCCACAGAACCTTACAGCAGCGGTTTATTACCTACTCACTCCTAGCCATTTGTCCCATCTAAATGATACACCAGACACCAGAGTTTGTTCTGTGCAGAGACTCTATATCTTCCTTTGGATCGATATAGCAGGAAAACTGTCACTCATAAACATAAGGCATACAACAACAACAGTAGTATACAGCACAGCCCCCAGTAGTATACAGCACAGCCCCCAGTAGTACACAGCACAGCCCCCAGTAGTATACAGCACAGCCCAGACCAACACAGCATTTAAAAAAAAAAAAAAAAAACTATATGATACTCACCCTCCGGGTGGCCCCTGATGTGCTGCGCTACTCCCCCGAGTCCGGCCGTCTTCGTTTCTCTGGCCCTGGGCGGCGCCATTGAGCTTTCCCGCAGGCCTCCGCCTAGTATGACCGCCGCTGTGACGTCATACTAGCGCCGCCCGGGGAAAACATGGCGGCGCCCGCACGAAGAACGAACGCGCGGAAGACTGATACGAGCGCAAAGACATCGGGGCCACCGGGGGGTGGTATGCGGCCGCTAATCGCTGTGAAAACACGCCACCCGCGATCTGCTAGCAATATGCAGCAAAGACTTACCGGCTATGGAGAGGGACTCAGTCCCGTGAGCCCCACTCTCCATGCACCAGGACCCGACGCCGCCGTGGTACAGGCGGCGGTGGGGTCCGTGATTACCGGCGTATAAGACGATCCCCCAGACTAGACAGAAATTTTTCTGTCTTCAAAAGTCGTCTTATACGCCGGTATATAATATATAATAAAAGTCTTATATATAAGAGATAGATATATATACATATATATAAATATATACATATATATATATACATATATACACATATATATAAAGCGATCAAAAAGTCAGATTTACACTATATTATTACTAGAGATTGGCGAATTTGTTCGACCAGATTCACAGAATTTTTCGAAAAAATTTGAATCGGCCCGACCTGGCTGCAGAGAGCCTATAGGGCAGTGATGGCAAACCTTTTAGACACCGAGTGCCCAAAGTACAAACAAAACCGACATATTTTTTGCAATGTGCCAATGCAACAATTTAAGCAGTAACTTCTGACTCCCTCCTCTTTCACAGGTTTAAATTGTATAGGCACCTGAGGACACCAATACAGTAGAAAGAAGGAGAGGAATTTTGGATCATTGTAGCTTCCTTCTAAGGTCCTGGGCTGCCTGGGACTGCAAGAGGCCTCGAGTCCTGTCTGTCGATTTCTGCGGTGGGGTGATGGCGAGGGTGCCCATAGAGAGGGCTCTGAGTGCCACCTCTGGCACCCGTGCCATAGGTTCGCCACCACTGCTGTAGGGTGTTGTAGAACATTGTGCCATGCTCAAATATTCATAGGGAGCGTGGTTTGGTCTTCAAACAATGCTGTGTTTTAGTATGACACGCACATGACAGCCGCGGCTCTTAGAATCACTTCACTCATCAATTCCATGTGCACTTCCATAGGTGACCTACACCAAATAAGTGAAGCGGGAACGCAGTCTGACAAGGTAACGTCTGTGCCAGCTCGAAAGGACCGCGCTGAGAGCCAAAATCCCACTATAACATCAAAGAGTGCACTCTGACTGACATCAGTTGATTCCATAGATTACGACAGAACCTGTTTTGTTAAACGCGGATACATGTAGAAAACCCCAAAAAGAGTGGAGAGCGTGTCGGCAGTAATTCTGCATTGACGTCACTGATCATTTTGCCCTTCATTTCATCTGTCAGTGTCCGCTTTCAAATTAGTCAATAATCCATCAGCAGTATTGTTAAAGGGGTTCTCCGGGTGACAAAGATTGACCTCACTATACCTTATCTCCGCACACTTATCACTTTACTAATTCAGTGTCATTAAATCTTCTGCCCCCTTTTCATGAAATCAAAGTCATTCCTGTGCACTGCCAGCTCCTGCTACACTTACAGTTTCCATAGAAACAACCTGTATACTGTCTCTGCTCTCCGGTCTGACATGTGCAGTCAGCTCCTTGTTCCCTGCTGTGGGGGTGTGGCTCCACGTTCCTCTGTATGAAGAAGCTGTGCTGACCAGGGGGATTGTGGGAGATGTAGTCTTTAAAGGGAACCTGTCACCAGGAGACCCATTTTGAGCACTCCCCCAGTCCCCACAGAGCATAGTACATACACTGCCAAAGTGTTTTTGTATTAAAAATTGGTTTTACAGAAAAAAAGATATGTTATATTGTACCTTTCATTAGCATCTGCTGTGTGACTAGGCAGTTGCCAATTGGGAGGGGCTGGAAAGGAGCAGTTTCCCCCTTCACCCTTGGGGAACAGTTTCTCCATGTGACCTTTTCAAATATATGAAAACACGCATCACTTGGCTTAGCAACGTCCCCTGCTCCTCTACAGCCAATCCCGAGTGTGGGGAGTTATTCATATATTTGAAAAGGTCACATGTTTCCCAAGGGTGGGGGGATTTCCAGCCCCTCCCAATGGCAACTGCCTAGTCACACACGTCAGATGCTAATGAAAGGTACAATTATAACATATCTTTTTTTCTGTAAACCAATTTTTAATACAAAACACTTGGCATGTATTAGCTATGCTTGTGGGGACTGGGGGAGTGCTAAAAATGGGTCTCCTGGTGACAGGTTCCCTTTAAGCAGGATGGGGGCAGCCATGTTGGAGTGATGCAGCTGCAGCAGTGGGCTGTGAACTGACAAGTGAAGAAAAAGAAAGCATACAGCCCAGGGTGGTGAGGTGAGGGTGTGCAACTATGATATATGCAAAAGAACTAGTTAGTTAAAAAAAAAAAAAAAGTACATATAGCGACCGGAGAACCCCTTTAAAGCCAATAACAAACAGAAGTGGATCCAGTGGACCTAACAGAGGATGGACAATGTCGCACATAGGCAGTGGCCAACTGTCTTTTCAGTATTTCTCTATGGTATTTCTCTATAGTATACCTCTCGGCAGCTGGAAAAAAGTCAGCCATTTTGACCGGTCCAAGAGGGTGGAGAGCCAAAACTCATTCCTATGCCGGATGTTGACTATTCAGTTGTCACTAGTTAGCCAAAGCAGTAAGGGACTCCCGGCCTCCATCTCCACTGTATACTGCCACAGTGCTTCTGGGTCATCTGCCTCGTCTTCTACCTCCTCCAGATGCTCCTGCTCGTCACCCGAGTGGAAAAACCGCTGATTTCACCAGACTCTGCTTGTGCTCCAATGTCCTCCTCCTCCAGTCCAACCCGCACCGGACTCATGTGGCCATGAGATGTAGTCACCACTTCTCCAGTGCCCTGACCAGACAGGGTTCCAGGACATGAAGCAGTGGAATGACATTATTCATCCTGCAGTCCTGGTGACTGACAAATAATGTGGCCTCTTTAAAGGGCCTCAGCAAACGGCAGGTGTCACACCTGAGCTGCCATCAAAGTTACACAGGGGAGTACTCCGGTCCGCTTGCATCAAAAAAATTATTCATGGCTTTTCTCTGTTCATACAGGTGGTCCAACATATGGAGGCTGGAATTCCAACGGGTAGAAACATCGCATATCAGACTATGTTGGGGGAAACCGTTCTGCCGCTGCAACTAAATTTCCTGGTTTATAAACACACTGCCGCTAGAGGACACCAGCAGTTCTGGCCTCACAGAGTCACCCCTGCCGTGACGTCCCCTTAATGTTCTGCGACCTGTGCCTCCTCCACCTGCCACTTCTCTGTCTGACATATTGCTTAATCAACAGTGTAGATTTGACACGGATCTACTTTATCTACCAAAAAACTTGAAATCTGCGATATATAGAATCAAAATAGGGGCAAAAATCACTATATGTGGGATTGGACCAGAAATCACACCAGCAACTACGTGGATTTGACAGGTATACAGACTCCCCAAAATGGACACCCTGGGATTGGAGCAGATATCGCTACAGCACAAAACAGTACATGCTGTGTGAAACGCCGCCATTGGAAATTTGGACCGAATTCCACTTTGTTCGAATCGAATCGCCCCTCTCTAATTATCCTCTCCAATCTAACCATTACCTTTTCCCACAATAAACATGTCCTAATAATCCTCTTGATTAAGGAAGAAAAATGTTCTAGCTCTCAGAATATGGCGACACATAAAGCGGTTTCGTTAAAGAGTTTTTTCTTCGCTGAAGTAGTAAAACATAAGAAAACATGTACATTTTACGGTCTCCTTAATTGTTCTAACCTAAAGAATCATTTTATCAAGTTTATTATACTGTATGGTGAGCTATGTATACGTATTAATCAAAAAACAAGTGGCAAAACAACTGTTTGATTCTGTTCCGCTGCAGGAAATTTGACCCATTATGCCATTTTTACAACAAAAATAAAGCCATTGGAAAATACAAATCTTACTGCAAAAAACCATCCCTAATATGACCATGTCGGATACAAAAATTCCAAAATTTTTGGAATTTGAGCAAGGAAAAAAAATAAATAAAAAAAATTCTGTGTCCTTAAGGGATTAAAGGTAAACCAAGTTCATGTGTTTCTTGTTTTTTAGTCTGAATACCAGTATACCACTGTTTGTATTGGATAATACAAAAAGAAAGAAGAACGAGAGCCTTTAGCATATGTCTGAACTCTCTATGAAAATAAACATGAAGACTCCTTCAACCAAACAATAAAAAAAATAATTTTAAAATAGAAAAAACGACACCATCAATATTCATGTTCTAAATGCTCAGAACAGCCACTGTATTACGCTCATCATGAGGGACGACTGGCCTTATAAGCAGCTACATAGTAGGATCTCGCATACACACTAGAAATGCCAGTGCTCCTGGGTGCTGGTGGACTCGCAATGTTTTCGCACAGGCTTGTGTAAATGAAACCAAGCCTAGAGGTCGCTGAACCCTCGCTGCAGTTACACTCTCTTCGGTTTTTAACCTGTTTATCAAAAATCCTCTTTAATCGTTCTTCAGTAGAGTGGGATTCTTTGATAATATTAAACTGTCTTACTAAAGTTATATAAAGGAAAATAAATCCTGACTGATAGGATGACTTCCGGACTGCCCTGATGTCTCATGTGTTTCTCCTTCTTCCTAAGGCTATTTTCCCTAGAAAATCAATACAAGCAAAATGCAAATAGCACTCCCATATAGTATAGCATAAAGCCCAGAGGGACCAGGTGGGGTTTACCTTGGCGGTGAAAGAAGGTTAAAAGAGACAGGGTGCAAGTCATGGGATGTTCAGATCTCCAGTGTTATTATTGTCTGCTCTAGGGGTGACATTTTGTGGTGTACTGTGGTTGTTGGTGCATCAATGGTGCTGGTTACTGATGCGACCCTGCTCTCTCCACGCCCCCCGGCTGTCTGCCTCACCGGCTGGCTCCTTGCTCCTCGATCGGGACCGAAAATTAAGATGCGTCCAGCTCATTTACATATTTTTTTAAAAGTCATATTCAAAACAAATATGCCCTTTCTTTACACTCTAAAACACTTCCAATCAGTGCATAATGAAACGGGCAAATAACGATGACATCTAACATCAAACTCTCTTTATTAGCAGAGATTCTGAGATGTTGACATGTTTTCTGTTACAGTGGTTATCATGAGGGATAATGTTATACTTTAATAGATCAGCTGTTTGTGGAGACCTGGTCTTTCTGTGATTTCTTAATATTAAAACAATTGTTTAGTTATATTCACACTGTAGGGTGAGCATGATTATTTTACTTTTTGACTATGACCATTTTTTAAGCCTCTCTGAGGGTCTGATCATACAATATGCACAAATACTACAGTGTATGGTCTTTGGGCTCGTTACCTTTCACACTTCGCCTCCAGCTGCCTGTGATAAGGGACTTTACTTTAAGTGGCTACCGGCCATCCTGGCAACCAATCACTGCTTAAAATCTACGATTGGTGCCAGCAAAAATGTAAAAATCGACAATTACTCTTTAATTTACAAATTTTAGCTAAAGCCCAGGATTGCATGGAAAGGACAAGAGATCCAGGAATAAGCAATGTCTATAGGAACAAGATAAAACAATGAGCTTGGGCTTCAAACACACTTATCAGAAGTACAGCTGTAAAACAGGAAACCCCAAGAGGAAAACCACTATACAGCGTGGTATGCCCGAGCGGAAGCAGGAAGATGGCAGGGACACAGCTACACTTGGAACAGCCTCTGGTCAATACAACTGCAATATAGAGGTAATGTGTCCTAATATACAGGTACGTTTACAGCTGAAGTCTCTATAGATAGATGAGCCCAGAGTCATGTAATATTTATATAACTGTGCCTATTTATTCATCTGTCACAGACAAACACTGCATATTCATCAAATATAAATGTATACAAGTTCATGCACAAAGGTCAATTGTGCATTTTTGTTAGTCAGAGGTGGGATTCGGCTGAAGGGAAAGTATTTTTACATTGTAAACATCAGCTTCCAATGGTAAGACAATTTACCAAGCCGGGTCCCTGACATGTAATGGAATTCAGCACGTGACTTGCTGCTCACATGACCCCAATTCTAGTCTTCAAACAAGCAAAAAAATCCATAGTGGTGTCTGCAAACTGATGTACAGAAATGTGGTCCTCGTCCCATGATGGTGACATTATATAACCCGCTACAGCAGATTACAGCGCATACTCTGGATCATGTGACAAACGGAAGCCATTAACCTGCGGCCAGAAAGTCATAACCCTCACTAAATTGTCTGTGTTGCCATTGTGCAGGGAAGCGAGGACTCCTTGCATCATATATTGGTACAATAGTCCAATCCGATATGATGCACAGAATGACCTAAAGTGTGAATCAGCCCCAAGTGTCAGGTTAACTGAAAATGGGTGGGTTATACTGTTTTTCTTTTTCATGTGAATATACTGTAATACGGCGTATAAGACGACTTTTGAAGACTGAAAAATCTTCAGTCTGGTCTGGGGTCTCGTTTTAAGCCGTGGGTAAGTTTCTTTCACCTTTTTCCGCGATCCACCGAAGCTCCGCTGCTACGCTCCGGCTGCCGGTGACAGCTAGTGGGTGCGGCTCGCAGAGAATATGACGTCGGCACGCGGCTGACGTCATATTCTGTGAGCCGCCAACGCTCAATGAGCTGTCACCCGCGGCTAGTGTAGCACGGAGCTTCGGTGGATCGCGGAAAAATAGAGTAGAAGCTGTTTTTATTATTAGTGTGAAGCAGGCTGGCTATATAGAGGGAGGCGGCAGGAGCAAGCAACTGGGGGGGGGCCGCACAATTGGGGGCCGCCAGGCTGTATAATAGCTGGCTGTATACTGGGGGTACAGGCTAGCGATAACTAGGGGGGGCAGTTTGGCTATATACAGGGGGGCTGGCTGTATACTGGGGGTACAGGCTGGCAATATACAGGGGGGAGCTGGCTGTGGAAATAGTAAAGGGTAGTCTTATACGCGAATATTCTTAAACTCTAATTTTATAACAGTGAAGTAGGGGGGGCTTCTTATAAATCGTCTTCTACACCCAAGGTGTCTTATACACCAAGTCGTTCTTATTTACGCCCGGAAGGAGGACGCGGAACGGAATAAGAAATAAGGGGGAGAATAATAAGGAATAATATAAATATCGGAGAAGGAATAATAAATTACTAATAATCATCGGAAAAGAAAGAGAATAGAAAATAAAAGATGAGAAATTAGGAATAATGAAATATAGGAACATAAAGAAAAAGAAAAGAATAAAAAGAAATAGAGACTATGAACAAATATAAGGTATATATTATATACGGAAAAATATATCAAGATATTATCTTAGGAATGAAGGGAGAAAACGCGAAGGAACGGATAATACAAGGAAAAAATGAATAGAGGTAATATATAATGGAATTATACGGTTGTATAAATTCAGGCTTAATTCAATGTTAATTTTAGCTAGACTACATGAAGTCCGCAACCCCCGCCCCTCTCCCCCCATGGCCAAAGGAGAGTTGACACTTTATCTCTACCCCTGACCTCTCTCATGGTCTCCTTGATTACAAGGTTAGAAAAAAAAAGGAAAAAAATAGAAAAAAAAAACACAACTTGTAGAGTAAAAAAAAAAAAAAAACAAACGCTTAGTGATCAGCCTCTGCCAGATATATTATAGTTACCTTGCAGATTAATCCGCCGGGTCCTTGTGAGTTGGAAAAAAAAAAAAACCCATACCATTCACCCATACACTGGTAGTATATAAAGTTGTATAAAAATAAAATTAAACCTCTCCTGAAGGCCATCCCTTGGAGAACACCCTCCCAAAAAGACTGATTCCCCCCCCCCCCCCATTGTGGTCTATGGAAGCCGCTCCCCTATGAGCAGGCCACCCATTTAAGAGACAAATTTTTTGTGTAAAATTGGGTAATCTGCTCAGAGGTTTCACTTCATTTAAAGAGGACCTGTCACCCTCAAAAATGGCAGCTCCTAGTGCCATTTTTGAGGGTGAAAGGTCCTCTTTAAAGTTTGAATTATTGTTAATGTAAAATACAAAAAAAAAAAAACACTATATGTAACCCATAAGCGCCATAAGGAAATGTATAAATGAAAGACTTAGTAAAGAGTATAACATGTAGGATCCAATACCAAGATAATTAGTACATTGGGCCATACATCACAGGCGCCAGCAATAAGACTGAGGTTTCTGGTACTGATGGAAGGACAATAGGGGGATGACTTAGGAGCCCCCTGTGATGTGTAGTGTTTCGATGTAATGGCTCCAGGTGCTATACAAGGGGTCCATGGGTCAGTGACTGGAATGTTATCAGAGATTCACACTCCCAGGTTTTTCAGATAATCTGCCTGTAACATACCCAACATAAAAGCGGTGGAAATGACTCAAACACAACTGCTGTCGGATAGATGACGAACTGATGAATGATGAAGACTTTCTGCGGGTCTAAACATGGATTATGACATAAGCTCGGTGTGTCATACATAAAAGAGGTATTCTACAGAGAAATAGTCCTGATCCCTGCCATGTAGCCATAAGAAGGTAAGGACACATAGAAGACCAGACTGTTCTGTGCTCTTATGTGAAGACAAGATTTACGACCCCGGGCCAGGATGAGCGATATACAGGCTTTACTGAAAAATGCTCATATGTTTTCTGGGGAAATAAGAAACGGCCATTAACAGAGTACAAGACTGAAGAAGCAGAGAAAGTAGGGCAACGTTACACAAGTCTCCCGCATACACATCAGCATGCTTACAGACAACCACTCACCCACAAACCTATGTATTATAGGGGCATGAAGTGCTAATCACTATAGGTCACCAAGTCAACTCTTTAGTACTGCAACAGATCCTCTCCAAAGGCTTATAGTAACATCTCAGTTACATCAGTAGATCAGAACCCAGAGATGAGACCTGAAATTATGAGATATCAATGACATTTTCTAGAGTCAAAAGTGTCTAAGGTGGGACCTACCCCTAAGCTGCACCATGAGACCATAGGGCGAATTTAAGCAGAATGCAAAGGATAGCAACTAAGAAAACTCACATCCTCTCATTTATCAGCCCCGTGTGTTTCATATATCAAATCCAAAATGATTGGAAGCAATAGATACACGGCACGTCTCCAGCAATATTTTGGTACTGCGCAATGATGGAGGTTTACAGTTTCTAGTTGCTGACACCGCAGATACAATTCATAAATTAAAGTCAGAATTTCATTAGCATAATTATAAAAGTTGATTTTAGAAGAAAGGAGGCCAGGAAGGTGTACATTTTAGGGCAACTGAGAATATTCTTGTACAAAAATTGAAATTAAAAACTTTCCATCCATTTTGTTTCGATTATAGAAAAAAATAAAGGGTTTAAGACTTCCAAATGCTATTTGAATAGTTTGAGAGTTATGTCATAAAATAATGTACTTGTGGTGGTTATAGTTCATTAGCTTTATAGCACTTCAAAATTACATTTGTAACCAAACACTTGACTACTAAAAACTATAAAACCGTGTACTCAAACCCGTAGGGCCGCTCCATAGCGAGATACACATTCAGAAACTTTTTATATAAATATACATCCCAAAATGTTTGGGCTACTTCTTCCCAGCAATACCTAACATGTGGATGTCAACTGCTGTTTCGGCGCACAGCAATGTCCAGAACATGGTTAATGCTACTGGGTTTTTGGCAGGCCGATTTGGCTACAAATGTTTTGTGGTCATTGTTGTGCTGTACCAGTACAACAGAAACACCCCAACGATGTCTCCATTATGGAAACATCTCAGTGAATTTATCTAGGGCTGAAGTGAGCATTTCCACCCCCAACATGCTGGCCAAAATTTCACACAAAGTAAATGTTGCAGAGTAAAAATTGCATTTTTTTGTGCCAAAAATATTTTGCCCAACTCATTCCACTTTAGACAAACACCCCAAAAATCATGATGCATGTTCTCCCGAGTACGGCAATACCACATATGTGACAATAATCAACAGGCTGGGCACACAGCAGGGCTGAAAAGGGAAGATACGGCATAATGTATAAGCTGGGCATAGTACATCAAGGTAAAATCTTAATATCCAGGGAGGTGTGATATATCCAAAAGCACTCCCCAGGGGCGTAACTAGGAGAGGCTGGGCCCCATAGCAGATTTCTACATGGGGCCCCCCTTTCCCCCTAAAAATATTTACATATTTAGGCTGCATTCACATAAACGTGTGCGCGCCCGGCTATAGCATGGCAGGCACATCTCAGCCCTCCCCTCTCCATAGAGAATAGAGCCACATGGTCGTTCTTACAGCCATAGATACGCTCTATCTCTTTTGCGGCCACGGCTCGAAACAGTGAGTACTCGTTGTGCTCACCGTACCGAGCCCAGGCGCTATAGACGCCTATGGGGGAAGTATATCCGGCAGCAAATTTGCAGCCAGATATACGTCCCTCACACGTTCTTGTGAATGTACCCTAACACAGACATGTTTATACAATTAGACATTTCTACACTCATATATACATACATTTATATACTTACACAAATTTCTACACTCATATACTCGTACCTATATACATACAAGTATACACTTATACACACACATTTATGCACTCTGTATATACTTTATGAGTTATATACAGTGTAACACACATACTGTATATAAAAATCACACATACTGCATACACATTATATACTGTATACTATATATATATATATATATATATATATATATATATATTAAACACACATACAGTATACACTGACCATATATACACATACATGCAGTATAAAAACGCCATATACACACATGCGACATATACATACAGAATATACACACATACAGCGTATACAGACACATACGGGAAATACACACACACATTCAGTATATAGAGCATATACATACATACATACCATATACACAGCATATGCAAAAACACACATACATCATATATGTGCATATATTTAAATGTGCACATATATATGCTTATATAAATATGTGTGTGTAGAAATACAGTAGATGCATATATACACATATACACAGTATTTACTCAAGGGAAATACAAACAGCACACACAATATATAATCACGAATATAGGCAGCACTCCAAGACGTCCAGCATTAGGTGAAAAAAATGTTCTTTATTCCATGTTTGAAAAAGGCTCCTAGCGAGCCGAAATGTCGCTGTACTTTGTTGAACTTTTTAAACATGGAATAAAGAAGAACATTTTTTTTCACCTAACACTGGACGTCTTGCTGCCTATATTGGTGATTATACACAGTATATACACATATACACAGTATATACACATATACACAGTATATGCATGTATCCAATAATACACAATATATACACATATATACACAGATATACATATATACACAGTATATACATATATACAATAATACACAATATATACACATATACACAGTATATACATATATAAAATAATACACAGTATATGCATATATCCAATAATACACAATATATGCATATATACAATAATACACAATATATACACATATACACAGTATATACATATATATAATAATACACAATATATGCATATATACAATAATACACAATATATACACATATACAATAATACACAATATATACACATATACCCACATATACACAGTATATACACATATACACAGTATATGCATGTATCCCATAATACACAATATATGCATATATCCAATAATACACAATATATGCATATATACAATAATACACAGTATATGCATCATGTGACAAACGGAAGCCATTAACCTGCGGCCAGAAAGTCATAACCCTCACTAAATTGTCTGTGTTGCCATTGTGCAGGGAAGCGAGGACTCCTTGCATCATATATTGGTACAATAGTCCAATCCGATATGATGCACAGAATGACCACTAAAGTGTGAATCAGCCCCAAGTGTCAGGTAACTGAAAATGAGGTGGGTTATACTGTATTTTCTCTTTTTCATGTGATTTTTGAGGGTGACAGGTCCTCTTTAAAGTTCTAATTACTGTTAATGTAAAGTACAAAAAACAAAAAAAAACACACACACTATATGTAACCCATAAGCGCCATAAGGAAATGTATAAATGAAAGACTTAGTAAAGAGTATAACATGTAGGATCCAATACCAAGATAATTAGTACATTGGGCCATACATCACAGGCGCCAGCAATAAGACTGAGGTTTCTGGTACTGATGGAAGGACAATAGGGGGATGACTTAGGAGCCCCCCGTGATGTGTAGTGTTTCGATGTAATGGCTCCAGATGCTATACAAGGGGTCCATGGGTCAGTGACTGGAATGTTATCAGAGATTCACACTCCCAGGTTTTTCAGATAATCTGTCTGTAACGTACCCAACATAAAAGCGGTGGAAATGACTCAAACACACTGCTGTCGGATAGATGACGGACTGATGAATGATGAAGACTTTCTGCGGGTCTAAACATGGATTATGACATAAGCTTCGGTGTGTCATACATAAAAGAGGTATTCTACAGAGAAATAGTCCTGATCCCTGCCATGTAGCCATAAGAAGGTAAGGACACAGAAGACCAGACTGTTCTGTGCTCTTATATGAAGACAAGATTTAGGACCCCGGGCCAGGATGAGCGATATACAGGCTTTACTGAAAAATGCTCATATGTTTTCTGGGGAAATAAGAAACGGCCATTAACAGAGTACAAGACTGAAGAAGCAGAGAAAGTAGGGCAACGTTACACAAGTCTCCCGCATACACATCAGCATGCTTACAGACAACCACTCACCCACAAACCTATGTATTATAGGGGCATGAAGTGCTAATCACTATAGGTCACCAAGTCAACTCTTTAGTACGACCCCCCAGACTGGTCATAACTGTGTTCATACAGGTCTCCCCCTCTGCTTGTGTAGGGCAGGATATGACATTCGGCTTCCTTCCTGCCCCGGGCATAGGCTGGAGAGCTCTGACCAGAATAAAGGAGTGAATTATCCTTATTCTTAGTGGTTGTGTGTCCGGTCACTAGCAGCTGAATATCCTATCATCGTCGTATGATGCGCCAAATCCATCAGTGGCCATCCCTGAGTCATATACTCGCCTCATCTTGTATGGTGACAACTTCTGAGCAGAAACCTGGTGCAGGTTAATAATGTGCTGCTCCACAAGACGCAGCCCTGCGCCGCCTCGTCCGGTTACCTCAGATAGTCACTAGAAAGCGCTAATTGATGTTTGCAATTTTTCTAAACCAATTTGCACTAAAAGAAGACGCGGCTTCTGCCATAAATCTCGCACTAGCGCCGCCGTCTATCGGACATTATCTGTCTGCAGTTTGGAGCGTTTAGTAGTCAGGAATAGCAGCACAGCGGTATATAAGACACCTGCGCCTCATCCTGGGGTCACCCAACACTAACCAGTCCCAGATAGAACTTCCTACCCCGGCTGTCACCTCAGCTGCAGCCCAGGAGTCTCCCAGCACCCAGTCACTAGCCCTGCTGCTCTATAACATCCCCCCACGCCTCATACCCGCACTCACTCGGCATCGTGTGCGTCCGGCTCCTCGGCAGACATGTCTGCAGCTCCGTCCCCATGTATCATGTCATCAGGCCCGGCACACAGCGCTGCTAGGAGTGGCTGCACGGCTCCCTCCAGGCACGGCCTCCCGGAGGCTAGCGGCGGCGGTACCTATCCTCTACAAGGACCTTGATGACGCCACGGCCACATGACCGTGACGTCAGTGTACCATGTGACCGCTCATAGTACTGTGATACGGACGAGATGTGTGAGGCTTGTCCCGTCACTTGTAATGACCTGAAACCTTAACGTTTTTGTATTTGCGGTTTTCACCACCCGTAGCTTTTTTCTGTTTTAATTTCTAGCGCTGTATGAGGCCATGATACCTGCAGGACAAGCTGTACTTCCTAGTGTCGGCATATATACTGCCGTGCTGTGTACTGGGAAGTGGGGAAAAAAATCCCAAACGCAGCACAATTTGGGGACATGACCTTTAGGACGTAGCTGTATGACCAGTGTCTCTTCCCGTGATAATAACTTTTCAGCGCTATGGAGATCATTTATCATTATTTCTCTATCTGTTTTTTCTGACTTTTTTTTTTAGACATTTTTTGGTGCATTGCAGTTTTTGTGCCTTTTTGGGTAATTTTGAAATGTCTTTGTTTTTCATCAGTTAGACAAATTTATCTTCTACTTCAGATGTGTTAAATGTTTTGGCGCAAAAAAACACCAGGCCAAACCATACTCAAGGAATACTCAAGGAAATTGGAAAGAAGTGACTTTTTAGACAACAAGTGATACCACAATTTTTTTGTCAAGATCATTTTTCCTTGTTTTTAAGGATATTAGAAGGTTTATAGAAAAAAAACAGTTCAATGTCTGCTCACCTGAGAATGCTGTGTCTTGTAGTTCCGCTGTAGAGCTCGGACAACCTTTGGTCCAAGTACAAAAACCAAAACCAGTAGGTCCAGATCCAGAGTTAGGATTAAAACATGCAAGGTTTATTCCGACAATTTAAAATTGGCGAATCTTTCTTATTTTTTCCTCATTTTAACCCTGTGTGAATTCCTGCATTGTGGATGACCATCATGCTTTTTTTTAAATTGTTGGAATAAACCTTCATTGTTTTAATGCTAACTCTATGGAGCTGGACCTACTGGTTTTGGTTACAAGGTTTATAGTTTTAGTAGCAAGTGTTTGGTGACAAATTTAATTCGGAAGTGCCCTATAGAGGCTTATAAACTATAAACCACCACAAGTAACATTATTTTATGAACATAACATCTTAATCTATTCAAATCAGCATCTGGGAAGTCTGTTAACCCTTTATTTTTTTCTCACGAATCAAACAAAAATGGATTGGAAATTTTTACATTTCAATTTTTGTACAAGAATATTCTCAGTTAGCCCTAAAATGTACACATTCAGACACTTTATAAATACATATACATCCCAAAATGTTTGGGCTGCTTCTTCCCAGCAATACCTAACATGTGGATGTCAACTGCTGTTTTGGCGCACAGCAATGTCCAGAACATGGTTAATGCTGCTGGGTTTTTGACAGGCCGATTTGGCTACAAATGTTTTGTGGTGCCACAGCGTACTTGCAGAGCTTTTTTGTGCCAAAAATATTTTGCCCAACTCATGCCACTTTAGACAAACACCCCAAAAATCATGATGCATGTTCTCCCGAGTACGGCAATACCACATATGTGACAAAAATCAACAGGCTGTGCACACAGCAGGGCTGAGAAGGGAAGATACGGCATAATGTATAAGCTGGGCATAGTACATCAAGGTAAAATCTTAATATCCAGGGAGGTGTGATATATCCAAAAGCACTCCCTTAAAGTCCTGGTTTTTCTGGGCATGTTTCACGATGGTAAATGGTGTCCTTCCAAATGCCTCTTTTGGAGCACACCCTGCACATTTTTTTGTGTCCTTCCCTGCTTGGCAGTTTGGGGAACTTCTCCTGTAAAGTGCTGCCCAATGTGTGATGTGGCCTCGCTTCTAGAAGTGCCTGTGCATTAATGTTACACGTATGCATTATATAGTGCTATCTGCATGAGGTGCATCCTGTAGCACACCCTCAATTTCCACAAGGTTTTATATGGCTGAAGCATGTGGTCCAACAAATCAACCTCTCCCATGTACTTGTTATAGTCGAATACGAGGTCAGACTTGGGGGTTTCTGTACTGGTACCTCGTACTGGGACAGGGGAGCAGGTGTGCCCATGTATTGTTGTTAATAAAAGGATCTCTTTCATGTCCTTATACTTAACACACAATACTGATTCGCTGGATAGTGCTCGGCTCTCATGCCTTTTAATTTTTTGCCCAAGCAGCGACTTAGGGAGAGCTCTCTGCCACATATTGCAGTATTTCTGGAAGCAAGTATTGTGTAACACGAGTATAAAAACTGTGTGTTGTCATTGTAATGCAAAAAATGTAACACAAGTATAAAAACTGTGTGTTGTCATTGTAATGCAAAAACTTATGGATGGCTTCAAAGCGCATCCTTCTTATCGCCTTGTGGAACATCAGGGTGTGGTACAATATGCCTGTGCTCCAATAGTCCCTGATTGATGGCTTCTTTACAATCCCCATAAGAAGTACTATGCCCCAATACTTCTCTATCTCCACTGCACTAACAGGGGTCTGCCCTAGAAGTCCCAGGCACTTCTCCCGCACAAGTCCCAGGCATTTCTCCCGCGGAAGTCCCAGGAACTTCTCCCGGATAAATCCTACGGTACCTTCTTGGGGGTTCTTCCAGGTCACTGAAGACAAGGTGGAGGAGAAGTAAAAGGGGTCATAATCCCCACTAGCTGACTCTGTGTCAGAGGCACACAGAAAAATTAGATAACATGCACCAAACTAATACGGACAAACCACACAGATGGTACACTGAAAAATTAGCGAACTGCACAAATGGCACACAGAACAATTAGACAACGTGCACCAGACAATATGGGCGCACTGGAAAAAAAATTATACCAGGAGCAAAAATTATATGTGCACTGTGCAAAAAGAGGTACCAAGGGGCCCAAAGAGTGCCAAGAAAATATTCCCACACCCACGACCACCACCACCAGCCTGAACCGTTGATACAAGGCAGGATGGATCCATGCTTTCATGTTGTTGACGCCAAATTCTGGCCTACCACGAATGTCGCAGCAGAAATCGAGACTCATCAGACCAGGCAACGTTTTTCCAATCTTCTAACTGTCCAGTTTCGATGAGCTTGTGCAAATTGTAGCCTCAGTTCCTGTTCTTAGCTGAAAGGAGTGGCACCTGGTGGGTCTTCTGCTGCTGTAGCCCATCTGCCTCAAAGTTCGACGTACTGTGCGTTCAGAGATGCTCTTTGCCTATCTTGGTTGTAACGGGTGGCAATTTGAGTCACTGTTGCTTCTATCAGCTCGAACCCGTCTGCCCATTCTCCTCTGACCTCTGGCATCAATAAGGCATTTCCGCCCACAAACTGCCGCTCACTGGATGTTTTTTCTTGTTCGACGCATTCTCTGTAAAACCCTAGAGATGGTTGTGCATGAAATCCCAGTAGATCAGCAGTTTTCGAAATACTCAGACCAGCCCTTCTGGCACAAACAACCATGCCACGTTCAAAGGCACTCAAATCACCCTTTCTTCCCATACTGATGCTCGGTGGAACTGCAGGAGATTGTCTTGACCATGTCTACATGCCTAAATGCACTGAGTTGCCGCCATGTGATTGGCTGATTAGAAATTAAGTGTTAACGAACAGTTGGACAGGTGTACCTAATAAAGTGGCCGGTGAGTGTAAGTGCTTATAGCTTTGGAACGATATAAGATATCCAGGGGATTTTGAGACGGTTGTACTTCAAATAAGTGTAAAAATTTGGATGAAATCTTTTGTGTTTAGTTATGAAAAAAAACTACATTTAGCAAAAATTCTTTATTTTCAAAGTTCTAAATACTCTACTTTTGATGCAGTAGTCATCAACCAAAGAAATTCATAACTTACATTTCCCAAATGTCTGTTTTATGTTGACATGTTTTTTTAAGATTCCACATTTCACTAGAATGTTATGAGGTTCAGAATTTAGGTATCATTTTTCACATTTTTTGGAAAATCAGCAAAACCCGTATTTAGAAGGACCTGCTCAACTTTTAGTTGACTGTGAGAGGCCTAAATAATAGCTAGACTCGTAAATGACCCCATTATGGAAACTACAACCCTCAAGTATGAAAAAGCACTTTTAAGAAGTTTGTTTAACCCTTTAGGTGTTTTTAGGGGTTAAAACAAATGGAAGTGCATATTTTTTGACAATACATTCATTTTGGATGGAAAATTAAACATTTGAAATGGATTAACCCGTTCAGGACCCGTGACGTAATAGCACGCGCTGAGCCCTCTCCATAGCCGGTAAGTCTTTGCTGCATATTGCATATTGCAGCAAAGGCTTACCGGTAACACCCGCGATCGGTGCTAGCAATGCTGCCGGCGGCTTCAAAAGGATGGCGGCGCGTGACGTCATCGGGGAGCGGCGATCCGTCGCCATGGTAACCTCGGGGTCTCACGAAGACCCGAGGCTACTGGGTTAACCCATGCATTACAATGTCTTCAGCACATTGTAATGTATGAGTAGTAAATCCCCATATACTGCCATACTGTAGTATGGCAGTGTCACGAACCCGACTCACCGGATGTTCACCCACTGGGATAACTACTCTCTATGGAGTCCCGAATTTAGCCCTTAAGCTCCGCCACTTCCACAAATGGCGTCCTTACGTAAATTTACTCCACAGAATCCGCACTGCCACCACCCACGGTACTTTTATGCAGAACGGCCGTGGCACCTCCAACCACACAGCATCGCACCCTTAGACTATCAGCCGCACTGCCCCTCTTCAACGATATTACCATTTAAACTCACACGGACTGCATCGCTCACTAACTGGCTCTGCCTGCTAATGACCTCTGCGTACCCGTGATTCCCTTCAGAGCCTCACGCTTACTTTCGGCTACAAGCAGAGGCTTTTCCAAGTTTTAATTCCCTCCCCGCCGTCCTCCACCGCCTTACATGGCGCTCATGACAAACCACTGCAACTGTGGTAATCTTCTTGTTATACATGGCCTCCTTCCTTTTAAAATTAGTTTTTAAAGTTATGCTAATGATTCTGAAGGGATCTGGGGAGCATTATCAGAGCCCCTCCATGATGCTGATTCACAGGCTGTTACACTCTACAGGAGCACATCCCCCCTTCCACTGTGTGCTGTAACGTCCTCTACTTCTATGAGATTACATCGGGCAGAGGAAGGGGGCGCTGCGTTACACTCTACAGGAGCACATCCCCCCTTCCACTGTGTGCTGTAACGTCCTCTACTTCTATGAGATTACATCGGGCAGAGGAAGGGGGCGCTGCTGAGAGAACAGAGGGGGATGGTAGCACAGTCCAACAGCCTGTGAAGCTATATTATGGAAGGGGTCTGGTAAGACCCCCAGGAGCTTTTCTGGCTCATAAATATAAATGTAAACATTTTTTTATGAGGAAGGAGGCTAAGGATAACAAATATAAGAAGATTTTGATGGTAGATTTCTTTTTATACAGGTCCAATTGAGCATCGTTACAACGCCACAGCCTACCTGAGTATTGTTGCTGACCATGTCCATCCCTTTATGACCACAATGTTCCCAACATCTGATGGCTACTTTCAGCAGGATAATGCGCCATGTCATAAAGCTGGAATCATCTCAGACTGGTTTCTTGAACATGACAATGAGTTCACTGTACTCAAATGGCCTCCACAGTCACCAGATCTCAATCCAATAGAGCATCTTTGGGATGTGGTGGAACGGGAGATTTGCATCATGGATGTGCAGCCGACAAATCTGCGGCAACTGTGTGATGCCATCATGTCAATATGTAACAAAATCTCTGAAGAATGCTTCCAGCACCTTGTTGAATCTTTGCCACGAAGAATTGAGGCAGTTTTGAAGGCAAAAGGGGGTCCAAACCGTTACTAGCATGGTGTACCTAATAAAGTGGCCGGTGAGTGTATAGTGACACAGGGCAGATTCTAAAAATGGGACCGCGTCCTAAAGGCCAAAAAGAGGCTGAGTCCTGTAGGGGTTAAAAGAAAGTTTTGTAAAAAACTAAGATATAAGTGGCAAAATGAAGATCAAATCCTGTTTCAGGAGGCACAAACCAGCATGTATGTGTCCTTGGCCTACAATACTGCATCCACATGGTAGATTTCCTTTAAAGGAAATCTACCTTCAGAATCAAGCAAGGTAAACCAAGGATACTTACTCATAGATAAAGCCACTGCAACTGTGGTAATCTTCTTGTTATACATGGCCTCCTTCCTTCTAAAATTAGTTTTTAAAGTTATGCTAATGATTCTGAAGGGATCTGGGGAGCATTATCAGAGCCCCTCCATGATGCTGATTCACAGGCTGTTACACTCTACAGGAGCACATCCCCCCTTCCACATGTGTGGTCTGTACACGTCCTGCTACTTCTATGAGATTACATCGGGCAGAGGAAGGGGGCGCTGCTGAGAGAGCAGAGGGGGATGGTAGCCCAGTCCAACAGCCTGTGAAGCTATATTATGGAAGGGGTCTGGTAAGACCCCCAGGAGCTTTTCTGGCTCATAAATATGAATGTAAACATTTTTTTATGAGGAAGGAGGCTAAGGGTAACAAATATAAGAAGATTTTGATGGTAGATTTCTTTTTATACAGGTGACAGTGAGCCCTATTCATACATCCTTAAAGACACAGTGCAGATATAATACAGTGGATGTTGTCATAGTGTTAAACCTGTAAAAATGGGGTAAAATAAAAAGTACAGATCCCCTGCTGCTCTTCTTCTGATGTGTCTCTACCAGCCATAACATCCCCACATGGAAAGTGACCCCTCAAACCTTTTTTCCACGTAAACGCCCTGGCTTTTATTTTGCATCAATGCCTTCTACAAGCTTTTTTTTATTTGTCGGTCACCATAGATGCATGTGGTTTTTTTGGGGGGAGAATGAAATGTAGTTTTTAATAGCATGACTTTGGTGTTCATACAGTGGTTACAGAAAATATTCAGACCCCTTTAAATTTTTCACTCTTTGTTTTTATGCATCCAATTGTTGAGATCAAACATTTTCTTTTATTTCTCACTCATATTTAACTTACATGCTGTCCATTTCCTTCTTATCATACTGCTAGGATCTACTCCTACTCCTTTAAAGGAGTCGGGCTGATTTGACTTGATTAGGAAAGGCACACACCTGTCTATATAAGACATCACAGCTGACATGAGAATCATGAGAATTAAGAATCTGCCCAAGGAACTTAGAGACAGAATTGTGGCAAGACACAGATCTAGCCAAGGTTACAAAAGAATTTCTGCAGCACTCAAGGTTCACAAGAGCACAGTGTCCTCCATACTCCTTAAGTGGAAGAAGTTTAGGACAACCACAACTCTTCCTCGACATAGCTCTCCAGCCAAACTCGTGGGAAAAGAGCCTTGGTGAGAGAGATAAAGAAGAACCCTAAGATAACAGTAGGTGAGCTCCAGAGATACAGTAGGGAAGTGGGAAGAAATTTCCACAAAGTTAACTATCACTGCAGCCTCCACCAGTTTGGGTATTAAGGCAGAGTGTGCAAGACGTATGAAATCCCACATACATTTTGCAAAAAAGCACACAAATGACTTCCAGACTATGAGAAATAAGATTCTCTGGTCTGATGAGACGAAGATTGAACTTTTTGGTGTTAATTCTAAGCAGTATGTGTGGAGAAAACCAGGCACTGCTCATCACCTGCCAAATACAATCCCAACAGTGACACATGATGTAGGGCAGCATCATGCCATTGGAGTGTTTTTCAGCTTCAGGAACAGGATGACTGGTTGCAATCATTCACTTGTTGTATCATTCCCAAGAAGACTCATGGCTGTCCTAGCTCCTACTGCTTCTACTCAATACTGAGCAAAGGGTCTGAATACTTATGACCATGTGATATTTGATTTTTGCTGTTTAATAAATTAGCAAAAATTTCTACATTTCTGTTTTTTGTCTTTAAGTATGGGTTGTAGAGTATACTTTAAAGGGGTTGGCCACTTTACCTCATGTTTTCTGTAATGTGTGGGAGGCAGGATATTAGGTAATTTACCAATATACATCTATTTAAAGTTCTTCTCCGCTTTCTTGTTATTTGAAGTGAAGCCTCCTGTCTTTTACCTTGTCAGCTAGACATTCCATAGCCACAGATGAAGGGTCATGTGATCTCTAACTGGTGATTGTTCATGGACAGTTAGAGATCACTTGACCCTCCTGCTGTGGTCATTTTATGGACAGGAATCTGTAGCTGATGAGTTAAAAGACAGACACTTCACATATCAAGAAAGTGGTGCAGAACTTGTAATAGATGTATACTGGTAAATTACCTAATATCCTGCCCCCCCACTTACATACACATTACATATGAGGTAAATTGGCCAACTCATTTAATGAGCAAAAAAAGAACTTTTTGAATCTTACCAATTGGCTGCAATCAAAGAGTGAAACATTTAAAGTGGTCTGAATAATTTCCATACCCACTTTATGTCCTACTGTCAAACTTTTAATAACCCTCTCAGTGCAGTAAATTTAAAAAATAACATAAATCTGACATTTATAAAATGATGACATTTTTTGTCAGTACGGCTTTGTAAGGTCTTATTTAAATTAAGGGCTTTATATAAATTACCCATGAGGGGGCTGTTTGGTATGATAGACTAGGGAATTTTTAATGGCGCCACATGAGTTCACATGAGGGGCCTATTGAGACTCTGTCGCCCAGGGGCTTACTGAAACCTGGAGCCAGCCATGGGATGCACAACCTGCAGCCCATAAAGCATCGAATTAATAATAATGACAAGACATACGTCCCACCACCCATGACAGCAGGGCAGATCCTGAAATCTGGCATTATAAATACCTAGAAGTAATATGAACAACAAATCAACAAGATACACTGCCACAATGTAAATGTAGTGGTGGTCACAATAAGGTCCTATATCTTAATTGTCAGGCTCCAGTGGTATGCTGTCAGGCTCCAGAGGTAGTGGACTCACTGGATCACTGCGGACGATGACGTAAACCGACACTTGGGACCGGAATCTAAGTGGCACCTGGTTTTCACCAGAGCCCACCACATAGCGGGTTGGACTTGCTGCGGTGTGGTACCACCAGGTCGTTCCACAGGTGCGACTTTATCCACGATGGCTGCCAAGGTGAGGTACAGAGACGTTGAGCAGAATCGTAGTTGGGGACAGGCAGGAGGTCAGGACGGGCAGCACAGGATCAGAGTCAGGGACATAGCAATAGGTCGAGGCAGGCAGCAGAGGAGCGTAGTCAGGAATGGAACTGGGTCACAGCGGGAAATCACAATAACAGTGCAGGGCATAGGAACAAAGCTTTCTCTAGGGCACAAGGCATGAAGATCCGACAGGGTGTGCAGGGAGACGCTGTTTTTTATGGAATTCTAATTTATGGAAATTGGCCAGCGCCAATTAATTTTCTGAAGCTGACGTGCATGCCCTAGAAGACTTACAGGAAAGAAGCACGGGTGCCGCGTTTCAAGCAGGACCCGCGACCCGAGAGCACCCATGACAATAATCATTATACATACTCCTTGATCCTATCACAGACGAAGAAAAGTAGAAACAGAATTTCAGCATTATGGTCAAGAACCTACTTACTAACCAGATGATTGCATAGTGAATTAATTGACCACTGACCACCACCACACCACCCAGAGGGCCGGTCATAAAATGTCCTGCACTGATAACCTTATTATTCTAGCTTGGACTAATAGCATAAACCAGTTGCTTCAGAAGCGGGCTATGTCAGATCTGTAAAAGGTTTAGGAGGTTGCTACCTTGTAACTGAACTTACCACATTAAAACACACTAAGAGACCCTCCACATGTCCCAGTTACAGCAGGACAGTCATGGTTTTTGGGCTCTTTACCGTCGGAAACGGAGTAATGCGGGTGGCACTTCCCTCCATTATCTCTTTGTTTATGCTGTATGTATCAGAGCTGGCAGGCGAGATGTGATGATGTCAACTTCCTGCTGGCTTCAGTGGTTCATAAAGCAGAAGGGGAACTGCTATGGGGGAACAGGGAGAGGTAAGTATCTGTTTATTGTTTTATTGTGAGTGCACAATAAGAGGAGGAGCTGCTGGGGGCACAATAAGAGGGGGAGTTGGAGGGGATTGCTCAATAAGAGGGGGAGCTTCTGGGTGGACAAAAATGGGGAGATGCTGGGGGCACAAAAAGAGGGGCCTTAATATGAGGGAGAAGTAGGAGCACAATATCAGAGGCGCTAAAATATGACATGGAGCACATGTCACATGGAACACAATGTCAGTGCAAGATGGAGGGCACAAAGGGGATTTTATACTGTGTGGGGGTGGAGTGAGGGGTCTGGCTTAAGCGCACACCACACCTTATTGTCTCTCTTTCTATGCCAACAAAGTTGGTAGCTATGTAGACTAGGATGCAGTGAGGTCAGTTCAAATTAACAATGAAATGAATCCATACAAAGATTGGACACATTTCTGTGAATCTGTCCAAATTAACACATATGGGATTTGCTGATGCAGTCTTCAGAGGTGAAGCTATAGTTAACCATAGCAGTGGTTTCATTGCCTACATTCACAGCCCTTTCTGTTTCTATGTTAAAACTTGTCGATCTACATGATTTTCCATAAGGTAAATAACACAGTTTTTAGGGGTTGTCTGGTACAGCGCCACATCTCCTGTTCAATATGCAGCCTGGTTGGTTATTATATAGCTATTTTGCACGATGCACTTTATTTTGTCTTGTTTGGTTTATATGACCTCCTACCCAGGTTCCTGTATTTAGATTAGGTTACTTCAAAACCCTTCGTTTACACGTAATATATTATATCGATTGACTGTGTTGTACATGAAACCTTATGTTTACACCGTATGAATTGACTGACTGTGGTTACCATGTGATTGTACGGCAATGGCGGTGTCACTTATGTCCACCAGGATTTTTTATGGGTTGTTTTTATGCAGGTGATCATGTGTTTATTATTTGTTCATACCTTGGGTTTTCCATATCGGTAATGTTAACATTTATTTTGTGCACTTTGTGGTGATAAGGCCTGTATATAGGTACATATAACACAGTTTTTATACCTAGGTGGGCCCAGTATAAGAGAGGACAGAAGGTCACATTATGAAAGAAGGGCCCACAGTATGAGAGGGGAGGACCACTGTATGAGAAAGGACAGAAGGCCACATTATGAGAGAAGGGGGCCACAATATTTGGGGAGGGGCCAAAATATGAGAGTATGGGGCCACAATATGAGAAACTTGAAGATCTGCATGATATTTCCATGAGGGAAAAGAGGTCACATTATGAAAATAGGGGCCACAGTATGAGAGGAGGGGGCCACTGTATTTGTTAATTTTGTTAGTGAGGGAAGGCTGCTGGGCATTATATTACTGGGGGCGGCTGTG
Organism: Engystomops pustulosus; assembly: GCA_019512145.1. Taxonomy (NCBI): domain Eukaryota; kingdom Metazoa; phylum Chordata; class Amphibia; order Anura; family Leptodactylidae; genus Engystomops; species Engystomops pustulosus. Next base: position 66,829,766 of record CM033644.1, read on the forward strand.
ACCAATGGATTTTCCACCCTAGGCTTATACTCGAGTCAATAAGTTTTCCCATTATTTGTGGTAAAATAAGGGGGCTCGGTTTATGCTCGAGTATATATGGTATATATATCATCATCCATAGAAACATTAATTTTTCCTGTTTTCCTGCATTTGCATTTTTTGCTCCCCTTCTTTACAAACTCATAACTTTTTTTTTGTTTTCATTGTACAGCAGTATGAGGAGAGAAAAAGGGGAAACAATTAAAAAAAAATTGCGCCACATTCTTGTGGCTTTTATTGTGCACTCCAAATTACACCCCTCCTTTATTCTAAGTATCTACATGATCATGGAAATACCAAATTTATATAGATTTTAGGTTTTATCAGATTATAAAAAATGTTCCTCGTTTTGCCATATTCTGATGCTAAAAACTTTTGTTACTGCCCATTAATAGCAATGGCTGGTTGCCCCTACATTCAGTTGCCAGATTGGTTGTTTGGCTGTCAATTCAGCAATACATGCAGGTCAGGCGACCAAACTCAAACACCAAATTCAAACCATGAAGTCGTCTCAGCTCTAATTAAAACATAATAAAACCTATATACCATATAAACTGGAATATAAGCCGACCCAAGTATAAGCCGAGGCCCCTAATTTTACCACAAAAACCTGGTAAAACTTTTTTTTTACATGAGTATAAGCGAGTTTGGTTTCGCAGCAATTTTTTTGTGCTGAAAAACTAGGCTTATACTCGAGTATATATGGTAAATTTGGTACCACCATGATCCTACCCACCCAAAGAATAAAGTAGAGGTGTCACTAGGAGTGGTGTATTTTCTTGTGGGAAGCTCATGAGAAATTGATTTTTTCATTAATTTGACCACATTTGGAATTTTTTTGCAGCTTCCTTGTGCAATAAAATAAAATAAATTGGAGGGGAGCAAAAATTTGAAACACAAAATGGACAAAAAGGGCATCGGTGACAGGGAGTTAACATGGTTTTGCCATTTTTACTAGACTTACGTCCAAACCAAAGCCAATCCCTTAGAATGGGCAGAGGATTCTGTCAGGGTGCAGGGTAGTTTGTAACACACATTTGTGTTGTAGTGCAGGTGCTTGGAAGGGGCAGAAAGGGATATTTAGGTAAAATAGTTTCCAATATATGTGGCTGTGTTGTCCTTTAGAAACCATAATATAGTTGGAATAAGTAAAAAATATACCCTGCTAACATTGATCCTAATTGTACATTTTTTTTCTACCTCGGCATTACGCTTGCAGCAATTGTCTATAGACCAGCACTTCTTCATTGTGCCTACGAGTACATCTGAACTGGTGAGAGAACAGATTCCAATTTTAGTCCCTGAAGTTTTTTACTTGCCACTTACCGAAACGTTCTTCCTGTGTTTATACTTATAGCCAGGGTTGTCGCTGCATGCTGAGGTGGCCACACACAGTAGAATGAGTGACCACTCACACACTTTTTCCGCTAATTTGTTCTTTAAAAAAAATTGCCTACACCAATTGGCTCCCACTGCAATGTTTGCACTTTTTACATGGTAACCCTTAGAAACCAGATTGTCCTTGGATTGAACACCACCACCTTCCGTAGTAAGCAGGAGGATGACGCTATGCAATATGCTGGATTACATGTTAATTACCTGACACGACGACAAAAGTGGGCTGCAGAGTAACTTTCAGTTACTGGAACATGCAGTGACAATTTGCAGTAACTATTTGTTTCCTTCTGCAATCCCTTTAGCAGCCTTGGTTGTATCAAAGGATAACTATCTTGTTTCTAACATGGCAGTGTTTGTGGTAAGTTATCTTCACAAAGGTACATATTATTTTATTAACTTCCAATTGGGGAAATGTTTGTACGTGACAGATTAATTAAACTAAAGGTGCATGTTCAGATGAGAATACGACCATAAAAACTATGAGCCATATCAATATAAATAGGATTTTCATGCGCGGGATTAATGGCACTGTATAAATATAGATTATTATTATTATTATTATTATTATTATTATTAAAAGCATATACATAGGGGCTTTTTCTCTTTCGCTTAAATCAAAAAAATTAATTTATATGAAATAGTAGATTATTGTCAGATGTATAATATATATAATATAAGAGATAATAATAGATATTATAATATATATTATATATATGAATGTATGAATATAAATATATAAGGTGTGGTGCCTTAGATATGTTACATAAAAACAAGGTTTAAAAGACTGCACTATTCCTACTTTTACACGGGTGGCACAAGGAAATGAATAGCGCTGAGTTTGTTGAGTGCGATATCTGCTAAGGCTCCACATGGTGGCAGAAGAAGATAGATTTAGATGAGTAAAGGTAGGTAGCACATTTGTTCACCAGAGAAAAAAAATGCTCAAACATAAGCCGAATGCCAAAACCAGCTGCCCTAGAAAGAGCACGAGCAAGCTTATTAACATCAAACGAATGTTGCTAATAACAAGCAAAAATCTTCCATAAAGAGCGTACTAAGGAGAAACAGGTTACTGGGGGGGTAATAACATCAAGACCCAACCATGTATCACACACATGCCAGAATCAACAATTGTTAATGTTGGTAGTGACGCTCTTTTGTATGCATGGGTATGTAAACCTGTAAAAGTTTGTTCAGATACAAAATGATGTATTGTGTTAATTATCAATGCACGAAACATTGATTGTCCTCATTACACGGTGATATAATTTTTTGGTTCTGTATCATAAAAATGTCACGTATTTAACAAATTAGGTCATCAAGAAGTCCGATTCAGATCCAGAGGCCCCCCCAATAACTGATTAGGTTGGCTCGGGGGAAGTAACAGCTCCCTTAATCTGTGGAATTGGCCAAGTCCCAGTGATCATGCAAGGCGAAGAATAGGGCACATTTACTCACCTGTCCGCTACAGTTCACAGAAAGTGCATTGTCCAATGAAATGCACTGTGCGTGATTAACAACATTGTGCGACATGATTATGCATTGTGTGCTTCCCGCTCAGATCCGACGGATTTCACCTTCTTATGGTGTTGTGACCGTAAGGCATGTTTGCGACACAATTTTGATCTTAAATCCCGCGCTCAGTCAGAATCAGTCAGATCGGCCAACGGCCCCAGATTTTTGACGCATGAAAGCCAGTGCAGTGCTCGCCACAATTCATCCTTGTTAAATACATGTCTAACTGCAGCATATCCCGAAAACCGTGAACTTTTCGACGAAAGTGCGATCCAGCTAGTAAATAAGCCCCAATGTGTCTGAAGTGTCTGAGTGGCAGTATTCTCACTTATTGTGACCGCATAAACATTTTAGAAGTATTTTACTGAAGCACCGTAATGACCTGTCAGTTTACAATGACAATTTTTAATTGAACATTCAGTATACAAATGCATGAACAAGTAACTTATGTATAGATTTTATGATAATCTCCCAGCAGGCCAATATCTTCCCCGCTCGCACAAAAGTGTCTTCCTATCGCTACCAAACAAGTACCACAGCTCAGAACAAAAAATTACCAGTGATAAAAATAACCTTTGTCCATCAACACTGATGAATAGCTTAACTGCGCCACAATACCTACCAAAAGGTACCTAAACAAAATCAACATAAGCAGTACAATGTTCTTCCCCAGCAAAGCTTAACTGCAGAAGAAGTATCCCCCATCAGCACCTAGAACATACCACCAGTGCAGCACAAAAGAACATGTACGCCTTAATGCGCTAGGGGTTTATGACTGTGTGGCAAAATAGAATCTGAGTGGATATTGGTGGTTAGGAAATCTGAACTGTGATTGGTTGCTTACTGCGCAACAAGTCAGCAGACAATGACCCTTGTAGATGGTGGTTAATAAGTGTAAGAGGGGGAGTTGCGGTCAATCCGATTCAGTCGGATTGTCCAACGGTATGACCCACAATATGTGTCGCATGGAAACCATTAAAGGGGTATTCCCACGAAGACAAGATTCTTAAATATACTCATAATAACAAAATAACACATTCTCTAATTCACTGTTATTAACATAAATACAGCATTTCACAGATTTAATTCCAACCTGCCTCCATCAGTCCTGGTTTATCAAATTTCGGTTGCCCTGGGATCCTACTGTAAATACGACGTATGCTTGTGGCCGTACATACGTCCCCTTACGGACGTGTGAATGCGGGGAAGTAGTGATTGGTCGTTTGTGAATGACCCGGCACAAAGAGCGTCGGGAGTCAGCTTCCTTCAGAGAGCCTATAGCTCACATAGCGCCACCCGTAAATGACTCACCACGCCAATTTTAACCTGATAAAATTGGGTTAAAAGCGGTGTGGAGTGGGACACTGGCTGGACTGATGCTCCCTGTTATATATTTAATAGGGAGACATTCAGGAGCCAGAAGAGCCGGCTCTTCTTGGTGAGCGGAGTCTAATGATCCAGCTCACTAAGTGGAAGGAGGTATGTAGCAGAGCAGACTGTGTGTGTTATAGCTGAGTTAGCAGACTGTCATTTTGTGTTATATCCATCTCATGGATCTCTTCATCTCTCATCTCTGATCTGTCTCATGTCTCTTTTCCTATGTGTGAGATACTAATGAATGTTCAGAAGCTAAATGAAAGTGTAGATAAACACTGGACCCTGATAATCTAAGCACATTGTCAGCACACAGAATCTCACAGCACTCGAGGGATCATAAAGTGTCTGCTTAGAGAGTCCCCGCCCACACTCTTGAATCTTACACTGACCATCACTGAGTGATAGTAGCTAAAATAGCAATAAAACAGAGTAAAATTGTAAGGGGGTGAAAAATTATCTTTATTCTGTAAACATCGCTAGAGGGTTATAATTTGAGACTCCAAGATTTCAATGAAAATTTAGGTGAAAAATGTATTTTATCCTCAACCACAATGTGAATTCATCTATTAAAACCACAATGTGAATAGTGTCCAAAGTTGTGCGTAGTGGGTAAATGTGGGGTTAAAAATGTCCAAATGACCTGTAGATGTTCCTACAGCATATAGTAAATGGCACTCACCGCCATGCAGCCGTGGCATTCCTATTCCCCATTTGCGCCTGTATCACAGACATGCGCAGTATATGAGAGATAGAGGAATGTTGCGAGTGTAGAAGTGTAGTGTGTTGGATTGCTGCCTGTTTTTCCTATTTTTATATGAAGAGTTTTATGCCTGAAAATCCACGGACCTGCACCCAGCCTCCTTGGTTACACAGTGCTGCCTTTGAATTTCACACTTGAAGATATAGATTTAGATATATATAGATAGATGGGGGGTCATTTATCATATGCGCTGGAGTATGGTAGCGACACCGTTGCTGTTTCGGAGCATAGGCTCCGACCTGCACAGTGCCTATCTCTATGTAGAAACAAACAAAGCCGGCAAATTTTAACATATGAATATTTGCCAGTTGCTGCGAGTATGCAGACATGGGGACAAGAACACCCTGTGCCAGCCCCCTGCAGGCTTGCCCCCCGCCCCCTTCATGCTCCTCCACGCCCCCTAGCGTGCAGGTAGCCGATTGGGGAAAATAATTGCAAGTGCTAGCTATAAACTAGCATTTGTGATTATTTCAGGGCCCTGGTGAATATCCCCCATGATCTTTATGTGCAAAATATTGATTTGTTAACCCATTCTATTTTGTTATAGCTAAGAGCGGTTATTTACTATCCCGGGTAACACCAGGGGCTACATGTAGTATATATATATTTGTGTACCTGTCACTTCAGTCTAGTGAGACCACTAATTGGGAAAAGCAGGTCCGGTGACAGCCAACAATTCTGGTTGCAGTCCAGGCTGTCCTTTATACAGAGAGCACTTTTCACATTTGCAGTAGTTTTTATTTGCCCTAAATACACCAATCCTATATTATCAGTTTTTAGCTATTGATTTACATATAACTGTATCTCCATATGTATGGAGTGGGTAGAGTATATATGCACAAATGTGGAATACACAGTGGTCACACTGCTGCATATGTATTACAGTCCATTTAGCAGGTGCTATATCACAAATACTGAAATACTAATATCTAAGCCTAATGAAAGTATTTCCACTCCAATGAAAATCTTCTGGTTTCCAAATAGGCGACTCTCTTCCAGTGAAAATTGCATGAATGTAAAACCATCACTACGTGGCCTTTTAGAAGCAGACCTTGACAGTTTCCTCATACTACTTACCCTATGTGCTGTGATAAGCATTTAAACGTATGCCGGAGCTGATAAATCATTGTTTAGCAATGTCTAAAAGGGCCAGTAAATGGTATGAAATTGCAGCAGTGCGCTAAACGGTTATTTGATAATGAATGAAATTGTTTGAAAATACCGTTAAAATGTCAAATTCTTACATGCGAGCGATTACTCAGGAGGGGAATGCAAACACAGAAACAGCGCTGACATCATAAATATACTGCTACAAGTGCATTTATTTGAACAGAGTAAATTGTACGTGGCTGGTCCAAAGCCTTATAAATTGATACCTGAAATCATTAAAATCTTTGAATGTAATTGCATTGGTTTAACTTATTTAACTCTCCTTACAGCATCATTTATAGAAGGATAAGTAAGTAAAGATAGAAATTATGATAAATTCATAAAATACGTGGAAAATAGGAATTGTTTTTCAATGTAATTATATTGTCATATGAAATTATTATTCAAATGTAAAAACTGGACAAGCAGTATACATTAAAAGTCCATTACTTTGGACACAGATATCTTGTGGGCTGGCATTTTACTAATCAAATTTACTTTTCAGCAACTTATTAAATACTCTAATGGAAAAATAGACATTTCTGTGCTATTGTTTTTATTCATTTTCATAGCAACAGGACTGAAACTGGAATAAATAAATTAGCAATACAAAATGGTAAGATGTCAGGGTTCTGGGTCTGTGGACACTCTGGACTACCGCGGGAGATGGTACTAGCCGACACCTGGGACTGGAGTTTAGGTGGCACCTGGTCTTCACCGGAGCCGACTGCAAAGCGGAATGGTCTTACTGGTGCCACCAGGTCTTTCCACAGGTGCAACTAGCCCGCGGTGGCAGCCAAGGTAGAAGTGCAGAACAAAGTCCAAGGCCAGGGTGACAGCGAGAGAACAGCGCAGGAAGGAACACTGGAATGCACAGCAGGAATACGGGAGCAGGAACACAGAACAGGGACACTGAACAGCCGGCCTTTAAGGTAAGTGTCAGTGCCAATCAGAGGTGCGCTGGCCCTTTAAATCCTAGAGTGCCGGCGCGCACGGGTCAGGCCGGAGGGGACCAGGAGAGGTGAGTTTGGTGCTGGGGCTAGGGGGCAGCGCCACAGAGAGGCGCATGGGTGTGCCCGTGGTCCGAGACATAGATCGCGGGGGCACCAGTGACATCAGATATTTTGTCAGTATAGTAAAAAGAAGGGTAGACTAGACAAATCACATAATATTTCATATTATAAAGGTATAAGAAAGGCGTTCATCTTATTCTTGAGCTTTTTAAATTGATGGACAGTTGTTAGGAAAGGTCATTCATTTTAAAAAGCTGGATAACCTCTTTAAATAGAATGTAATAGTAATTTGGCTGCTTTTACCATCAAAATCAAGCAGGGATAAACCAGGGACGTTTACTAAGAGATCCAGGTACCGTGGCAGTGATAATCTTCTTATATTTGTTATCCACGGCCTCCTTCCTTCTAAAATCAACTTTTAAAATTATTATAAGGAGCCTGAAGGACTCTGGGAGGAGTTACCATAGCCTCTATGAGCTGCAGCTTCATAGGCTGTTACACTATACAGAGCACTTCCCCCTCCCACTGTTTGCTTAAATTTCCTCTGCTGCAGTGAGATCACATCATGCAAAGGCGGGGTGAAGTACTGAGGGAGTAGAGGAAGGGGGAGACAGCGCTTTACAAATCAAGCCTGTGAACCTTGGAGGAGCTCTGGTAACACCCCCCCAGAGCTCTTCTGTTTCATTAGCATAATTATAACAGTTTGTTTTAAAGGAAGGTGGCCATGGATAATGAATATAAGAAGATTACTACAGTCACAGTGCCTGGATGGTAGACTTCCTTTAATGCAGAATCATGTCAATGTCCATGTCTTTGGTTGTGTCTGATTTTGCAGCTCAGCTCCACAGAGGTTAATTGGGCTAAGCTGTGCACTGGTCACACATAACCACTCGAAAAATGTGGAGCTGTTTGTGGCACTGTATGTAAACCAGTACAACACCATTAATATGGCAATACAAACCACTTTGACAACTAGTAGAACACAGTAGAAACCAGCAGTAAACATGAATGTATAGCCTATGAGACCATTAGGTATTTAACCAGTGGCATAACAAGGAGAGCCTGGGCCCCATGACAAACTTCTGTATGGGACCCCCTTCCCCTGAAAAAAATATATACATATTTATACAAACATATTTATATAATTACACACTTATATCTCCTTCATGCTAAGCATCGTACAGAGCTACATAGGGTGTATGAAGAGGGATCACGGGGTGAGCCCTCTTCATACAGAGGTTTGGTTCACTGCATATTGCAGCAAACACCCACTGCTAATACCCATGATTGATTTAGTGCGCCCCGCCATCTTTGTTGAGATCGCTGCTCCCCGTGACATCATTGGTCACCATGACAGGGGGAGGGGCCGGAGGTACGCATCAGTGAATCATGACCCGCCTGTGCGTCCCCTCCTGCCAACAGGCCCGGTCATGGTCGCACCCTCTGCGACTGTGATTGTTACGCCACTGTATTTAACTATACAGACTTACAGGGGTAATCAGCACAACCAGAGAATAGGCTAAACTGAGGATGATAGTATAGTTTGTCATACAAGAAGTTAACAAATAAGGGCAAGATAATCCAATGTAATATTGCAGTTGGCATCGAAGGCATATACTGTGTATTATATCTTATCAGATCCACCCAGATGGAACAATATAGATTAGATTTACAGAGGTTTGAGTTTACATTGATGTTTATGAAGATAGGGAAGGGTTTGGGAGTGAAACAATGGTGGAGATAAAGGCAGCTGGTTTGCGTGTCTCTAATTTTCCAGAGATCTTTAGGGCCAGCAATGGTTGTCACTACTTTTTTAGGATAGGGGATAATAAGCTGAAGAGTGAGGGTCCAACTGCTGGGGCCTTCACCCTTCACAATAACCAGACCCAGATTGTTGGGCCCAGTTTGCTGGGGATCCCTGTGTTGTGATAAGTGGGTGTCCATAAGTGATGAAGATATCTGGGCACTATGGATGATCTAACTCTCCACCCATTAGTGATAACAGCACACCTATTCTACATAATTCTGGAGTCCCATTCTCATGATAGGTAGGGGTCCTAGTGGCCAGACCCTCACCATTAACTTGTTACCCCCTATACTGTGCATAGGGAAGTAAAGGATGCTTAGGTTTTAGTACGCAGTAGCATAACAAAACTGTTCAACTTTCCAGTGTTCCTTTGCAAAATATAGGTTGGCAACTCTTTGAAAGGTCATTTAAATTGAAACTGTGCATAGGCTGTCTTTTCTGAAAGCATTAATATGCTGGGAAAAAAGAAATATTCTGATTAAACGAAAAAAATAGAACAGAAATATAATAAAATAAATTTTAAATGAGTGGCAATTTATGTTTTTTATAGCTATAAATTAAACAAATGGACTTACTCCAGAACTTTATTCTAGGTCTTAAAAAATTATATGCATATAGAGTGTGAGCATTGCCATTTTTCCAGCGCAGGATATTGCTCTGACTCGGGTAATAACTAAGCCCAGAAATGATTGCAATTTAGAAGGGATCATTTATTATCCACCAAATTGGCTTGTTATTTACAGTTCGTATTAAAAATATTGAATATGGAAATGGTTCAACTTTTAAAAAATTAGTAATATTGCTAAATTAAGCTTGAGCTTCATCCAACAATAAGAGACAATCGTTTTTAAAGTGTGTGAATGGTTTATAGCTAATGATTATTAAAACTAGAGCAATGAGAGCAGCATGTGCAGTACAACAAATGCCTAGATTTGTCATTGAAATGCAGCTTTCTTATATCTCTATTGAATTTTGAATGATAGTTAACCCTCTCTGGATTCTGTATATTGATTCAATACAATTCTGATGTACAAAATAATCTTTGTAAATACATATTTTCTTAAAAACATTGTGGATGACAAAGAAAGAAAACAGTTTCATTGCAATATATGGTATGAGGGATCAGACCCCCTATGGTTATTTGGAATGTACAAAAGTGGTACAAATCTTTTTTTGATATGTGGATATATTCGAAGGGGTCCACATTATGGGGATATTAGAGAGGGCCACAGTATAAGGGAGAGATGAGAGGGGTGACAATATGAGGGGAAGATGAGGGGCCGCAATGTGAGGGGGAAATGAGAGACCACAATATGAGAGATGAGAGGAACCACAATATGAGGGTGAGATGAGAGGCCACAATATGAGGAGGTGATGAGATGGGCCACAATATGAGGGGAAGTTGAGGGGCCCGCAATGTGAGGGGGAAATGAGAGACCACAATATGAGAGATGAGAAGGCCACAAAAGGATCTGGCAGAGGCACTGATTGCTTTTAATATCTGCTTTTATCCCATCAACTCCAGGGTACCTGCACTTGACCTATTTTTAACATTAGTTGAAAGAGAATTACACTCACTGAATAACACAACTAACA